>JARHVA010000054.1:3650000-3735000 GCA_037957365.1 Torreya grandis | reverse complement strand
CATAAATAATTTTAAAATTAAGTACTCACTATTGTAAATATTCATTGTATGCTTGCATCTTATCTTTATGGGATCTTGATGATCAGAAAGTGATAAAAGCAGTGAGGTACACATTAAAAAGATTTAAATCTTAATATCGATAGAAGGAAATTTAAGAAATAATAAAATTTATTTATTTAATCTACAATATTAAAATTAATATAATCTAATTTAGAAATCAACAAACTTAATATTTGATCCTCAAATATATATCATTAATTAAAACTGAAAATTCTTGTACTAACAAGCACATGTTTTTTATTTACTTGTTATTTTTTTTATAGTGAACATAAATGGAAATGGGTGTGTCAAACTTATTACATACATGTGACATAATAATATACATGTCTTATCTCTTGTAAATATGTTGTACATTTACATATATTTTTTAAACATTCTTATCAATGATATTTTTTAAAATTATGGGAAAATTGGAATTTGTAATTTTATGTTACTATAACTTCCATAATACAAAATTATATATCTAAACCTTTTATTTGTATTTTACATATCCTTAAATTAGATCCTTTATATTTATGAATATATATTTTTAAAAAATTCAAGGTCAAAATAAGGTAGGGCCTTCACCATCTCCTCAATTGTTTTCTAAAATTTGATAAAAATTATCAAATGAATATAAAATTAACATTACTTATGACATATATGTACATGTACATCTCTAATCTTGAGTCATATATGCCAAAAATGGTCTCTAATTTATGTTCATGTCTAGTTTCCATGCATCATGCATCATGTTGTTTTGCTAATTTATAATTTATTTTTAGGAAGTTACTTTTCAAGCTTTAAATATTAGTTGTATAAATATTCTTTATCCCCTCCATAAAAGGTGGTCTACTTTTAGACCTAAATATTTCAAAATATTCTCACCTTCATTTCTAAATATATTTAAATATACCTTCAATGATACTTTGCATAGTTTTCTATGGTTAAAGTTTATAATTTGTTTTGACTACAACAATTAGAACACAAGATAAAAAATCCTATTCTCGTTCAAATACATTTCACATATCCCTTTTCCTCTATATTTATATCTTTCTCTTTTAAAGTTCAATATATATCCTTTCTCTTAAACTCATTAAAACAAGATTATCCTCTCAGAGAATATATATATATATATATATATATATATATATATATATATATATATATATATATATATATATAACCCCTTTATTATTGGTAGCCTACTTTTCTACTAGATATATTTCAAAATATTCTCACCTTCATTTTTATGTATATAACCCTTACATCTTTATATTTAATTCTAAGGCTAGAATTTAAAATTAAGTACAAAATATTCTCACCTGCATTTTTATCTCCCCAATCTCACTTGACATCATGTACCATAATTGTTAATTTGTGTTTGATCTAGTTTCTTATATGTTAAAGTATTCTCAAATATTACACAAGTTATATATTCTTCTTTTGCATGATATATCCATGGTATTTGTTTTCCATGATTAAATCGTATGATGTATTTTTACATTTTATTAAAAAAATTGGATTAGTAATTTATATTTTTTGTCATTTAATAAATCAATTTTTTTTTATAGTTATTGAAAAAAATATAGAAGAACCTACCAATATTACCATGACTCAAGAAGATATAAAGAAGAAGTATGTCTATATCAATGTGACTGATGGCCATAAATGTGCCCTATCTCTTAAATCATATGCATAACTTATTGAGAAAGTGTGGAAATGACTTCCTAAGAAAAATATGAAATAGCTAATGAATATGGATATCAAAAATTTGAAAAAATATAAACAAAATATGAGGCAACCTCAAAGGACAAACTGTAGATATTCTAACCTCATATTTACGCTTTACTATAAATATTTGAATACAATTGATTGTGCTAAATTGTTAGTTTCTATTGTAAATCGTGATGGGATGCAAGATTGTCTAGAGGTATTGGGAATTGATTTCAAACAAAAATATATATAAACCATTGGAGAAGTAGTGGAAAATGTGTTTGAAGGGTTGGATTCAATGAGTAAAAACACTTGATCGACTGATAAAAACATTTCATGCAAAGTGATGTTGAGCTCAAATGTAAGTGAAAAAACATAACATTCAATATATAGGTATTAATGTATAATGTATATTTCACACAAATGGTTTCGATCAAATATATATTTATTTTTTGGTTGACATTTAAGGTGTCTATTGTATTCAATGTAATTTATGACTTTCAAAATAAAGTGTTTATTTTTTTGTCATGTTTTAGTTAGATTTAACTATATAAGAAGGGATTTTATAGTTGTATTTGCATATACAATTACATGAATTATTTATTTGAAGGAAACACTCTTTTTGAATTTTCACGATGTATACATTAGTGCACTTCCATGGAACATTTATTCTGTCGAAACAATGAATGTATAGGTTTGTATTGATCATTTAAGTTATTTTTAATTGGATATTCCTTTGATTGATTGTAGTAAATGTATTAATTCTTATTTCTAAATTATATGTTACCAATGTATTATAATTTAAAAAATATTGTAAATACCCAAATTGCATATATAAACTACATAACATATATAAAATTTCAATATAAATTACAATTTTAGGCACGCATATTATCTTTTAAATTTTTATACAAATATTTATATTAGTAAATTAATGTAGAAACAAAACTTGTCAAAAATTAACTATAAGATTATAATACTTGTTATTTTTAAAGAGTAACAAAGGACAAACTGCACACAAATTTAATGTTTTGTAATACTAACATTTCATTTATACTAATTAATTTAAAGATTTCAAGGGAATTTCATATATCTTTAAACATAAGAATTGATGATTTTTATTATTTTTTTAATGGCAAGTTGCATGTAAACTCTACTAGGATTTCAAAATATAGATTATAAATTATTTCTTGCCTTAGACTCATTTCCCTTCACATTCAAGTTTTTTTTAAAATAAATTAATAACATATAATAGTAATTTGGAAAGCTTATACAATATTTAATATATGCAGAAGAGTTGAACCAGAATACATACAAATATTTTAATCACAATAATATTATTATATTGCATACTTACATTCGAACCATTACACAAATATATCAGAAATATATTGCTTATAATTGCGGAGCTCATATCTCCATCACAGTCTCCAGATATTCCTATAACTCTAACAATTATAACAATAAACTTATATATTTTATGTTGTTGTCATATAACAATATAACTATAAATAATAATATATTCTAATAACTAACTTACAACATAATCGTAAGTATTATTTACTCTATGATAAATACCAAATGTAAAAGTTAAATTTCTTAATCCGCCCCTGCCCCTCCCCCTTAGTTTTTACATTCTAAAACATATCTCATTCTTTGATTGTAGCATGCCACCTCTGTGTGCTCATGATCATGTGCCAACACATATTTCTTCAAATGATTGTATTCTTACAAGTGGATTTCATCGATGGATACAACCATCATCTAGGCATGAATAAAGACCTACGCTTCTGCTCATCCTCAACACTTGTTTGCTGATATTTTTATCCGGCTACTACCAACAACCTTACCCAATTGGTTTTACAATTGTACCAATAACCTTTCATAATTAGTTTTCTTGGTTTATTAAAAACCTTTACAATTGATTTTCCTGGTTCACCAAAAACCTTCACAATTGGTTTTCTTGGTTTACCAAAAACCTTCACATTATGATTGATACAATCCTCTTTGATCAAAATTCTACAATGTTTATACAAAAGGGTTACATGGGGAATACACACAAGTGAATAGTGATACTCATTTGTTCTTAATTTTGCAACACAAAAAAATTTGAAAATTTGATATCCATACAACTAAAAAACACATGCCACTAAAGCAGAAGTGGCCCCATCACTAGTGGTTAATGAGAGGCTTGAATGGCCTCTTTCCTCCAATGCCTCCAACCTCCAACATGAAAAATTGTTAACTCAGCAAGATAGGTCAACATGTACTCTGATGGTTCTGGCATATTCTCTATTGGTTGCTTTCATAAAAATTAAACCCCCCCTATAATTTAAATGTTCTGTACAAGAAAAAATGTGTCCTTTTACAATTTTAACTTTTGATATTGATGAATTAATGACTTTTAACGTTTAACTCATTAACCAAAAAATAACACATTTTAAAAAGATTATAACAAGACTAAACATTTATACTATGAGATACTGACCATAGAATAAAATGACTATTGGATTAAACAATAATAAAGACCCTCAATGACTATGATAAATAATAGACCTATAAAAATGTAATTAAATACCAAAAAAAATTAAACGAACTTATAAGTTAAACTCTGCTATGATGATGACCACAACACCAACAAATCGCGTTAACCTTAGTTTTATGGAGATTTGATGACTACTTTGGCACGATGGATGTGACATGTATTAGAACGCATAATGCAAACTTTGCACAGAAGTAGGATTATTATTGAATGTACAGTCGTAAAGTATATTTTGATGAGATATAGGCTTCAATGGATGCAGTTATGAGGAGAATGGATATAAACAATTGGTACGATGCACAGAGGTGCTGAATTCAATAAAACAATTATGTAGAGCTGTGAGCTATTGAAGTTGATCTACAAAACTCCATCCAAAATGTGTATGCATATATGGGAATCTACACTAGGAGAAATTAAATCCAATGGTGATGCATATGAAAAACTATCAAAAGATAGTAGATACAAAAAAAAATGGAATATTTTATGCAGTTGTGGATTTGGGGATCTGCATATGGAGTCTTCAATGGCGAGAAGGAGAATCTTGATAGGTGTATAGCATAGTCTTTGGTATCAACTAATTGATCAGTTTGAATTATGAACATCAATGTAGTTCTCTTGTATTTGAATCAATGCTTTCTAAAATAGATGTAGATGCCGATGCATGCAACAAGCATCCTCTAACTATCAAAAATCACTGAACTCATCCAAGTTTAACGCAACTGTTCTTTGGAAGAAAAAAAGTCTTTATCCCTTTCACTGCCAATTGAATCGAATATTGATACAAAAGATGCCATAGACAAGCTTCAAATAGAATTCATCGATTTGATAGAATACAACACATAAAGTTTACGAACACAGGGATTTACACTCTGATGGAGAGAATCTATACGCACAAGAGGATATTCCACGAGGTTATCCACTGAATGAAAAGATCTGAAACTCTTAATAATTTCTTCGCATGTGTCTGCAATAAAGAATAACAAATAAAAACACCAAGTGGTTGGATGCCAATCTTGCTTTGTATACAAAGTTATACAAAGCTCTTGAAAACTCCAATGATTGACACAAAGAATTCTAACGAAGTTGAATTGCATCTTTAAATATGAAAAGACTCTCATTTGAACACCCCTTGCTCTAATATCAATAATAATAATTTGGAGAGTTTATACGAGATTTAATACATGCATAAGAGTCGAAGAAAATACAAACAAATATTTTAATCATAGTAATATTACTATATTGCACACTTACATTTGAACCATACAAATATATAGGAAATATCTTTCTTATAATTGGGGAGCTCATATCTCCATCACAATCTCCACGTATCTCTCTAATAACTCAATCTAACAATTATAATAATAAACCTATATACAATTATATTGTTGTTACATAATAATATAACTCTAAACAATAATATATTCTAATAACTAACTTACAACATAATCGTAAGTACTATTTACTCTACAGTAAATACCAAATGCAAAAGCTAAATTTCCTAACAATAAATGTAAAAGCTTAATTTTCTAATTAATTTAAATTAGATTAATAGCATATTCCATAAAAATAGAGGGGATGGTCCCCCTGCCCTTTGCCGCCACCCCACCCCCAAGTGTTATTTACTCTACAATAAATACCAAATGGAAAAGCTAAATTTCATAACAATAAATGTAAAAGCTTAATTTTCTAATTAATCTAAATTAGATTAATAACATACTTCGTAAAAATAGAGGGGATGGTCCCCCCTACCCTCCGCAGTTGGCCCGCCCCCAAATACTATTTACTCTACAGTAAATACCAAATGCAAAAGCTAAATTTCATAATAATAAATGTAAAAGCTTAATTTTCTAATTAATCTAAATTAGATTAATAGAATTTTCCATAAAAATAGAGGGGACGCCCCCCTGCTCTCCCCCCTCCCTACCTACAATCTCTCTCTTTCTCTCTCTCTCTCTATATATATATATATATGCACAAGTAAGGTGGATACATAAATAAATTTAGGGACATAAATTCCAGTAAAATTATAATTCTGTTAAAGACACTGTATGAGCTAGGTCTCTTTAGTATGGACCTTTAAGTATTGATATTTCCTTTCAGTTGGGCTCAATTATGCATGTCAAATTATTTGCATTTGATTACATTTCCCAAGAAATTTGTCAATCAAGAATGAGATCATAAAATTGCATACACCAAAGACCCCAATCAACCACCTTCACCAGACCCTGCATTACAATCTACATTAAGTTTGTGACTATTGCAATCAAGAACACTATGTTGAGAAACAATTGTAACCAATCTTAGTTCAAAACATTACTAACAAATTTATCGAAGCATTTATCATAAAACCAATTTCACTTTTATTCAACATAAAACAATAATATTTGATATTTGTCATTTTCATATATGCACCCCAATATCAAAATCAAATGAAGGTGCACATTGGCCTATCGAAAACCATATAATGGACATGTTATAATTTTAAATCATCATAACATTTTTTTCAATTTGTTTCTTGTGCTCACTTCATACTAGAATTAACAACTAAAGATGCATGCGAAAGGATGATAAACACAAATATTTATAGGACTATTGACATGGTCCTACATATAATGCCTTATAACAAATGATTGTGTAGGGCCAGGGGAATATGCCTATAAATACTGGTGCCTATTAGCATTTTGCATGCACCTTTAGGAGTTGATTCTAGTTTTATTGAATGATTAACATCTTAATTTAGATGTACAAATAATTAATTTGTACCTTAATAGATAAAATGATAATTCTTAAGTCCCTCAGGTTGCAGTGTAATGACTAAATGGATGCATTTGTATTGGAGCAATTAACATTTAAATCCTATCAACAATGACGTAACCTACAAGGGAAACACTAGACCTTGATTATATTTTTAATGGGTGTAGGCCCATTCAATCCCTCATTAATCAATAAAAACATAATGATTTTTAAATATTATAATTCTCATTTAATGTGACTATAATTTTTTAATAAATGTTTAATTTTTATTTTAATTAAGTTGGAAAATAAACCTTATTTCGATAGAAAATTTAACTCTTAACCCTAAATCTTTCATTCTCTCAAAGATACCCATTCACCACTACCCCTATTGCACCACTATACCACCACCTCATTTGATTTCGTGGTCGATAAATATTGATTCTTTCACTGTCAATTAATATAATTGTTTCACATTCGGTGTCAGTGCATCCATGCTGTCTCTTTGGTAGATTTTTGGTCTAGAGTGGGCCGTCCCCCTTCTTCGACTTCCTTCTTGCAGGATGCGTGGTATGCTGGCCCTGTGTTCCTGCTCTGGCAAGTTTGGCTGGAAAGAAACCAGAGGATTTTTAAGGAAGAAAATTTGGCGACTCAGCAGGTCTGGAGCAGAATTAAGGGAATGATCCAGGAATCTATTGAAGCGAAGAGCGAGGTTATGCTGCCATTGAAAAAAGGGGACGCTGAGGTGCTAGAACGATTTGGCATAAGAGAGTTATCTTCGATCTCGGCTTGTGTCAAACGTGGTACGTAGGGGTAGCGAAAATTTCAACGGTTGGGGAAGTGGACGCCTCCACCTGCTGGGCTTTTGAAAATTAATACATATGGGTCGTCCAAGGGCAACCCAGGGGCAGCTGGGATTGGTGGGATTGCTAGAGATTTTTTGAGATCTGTGGTTTTTATTTTCTCAGTATATCAGGGAGTGCAGACGGTTAATAAGATGGAAGGTTTGGCTATCCTATATGCTTTGAGGAGAGCTTATGCTTTGGGTTGGAGGAGGGTGATCTGCGAAGCTGATTCTTAGGTCCTGATTAACTTGATCCTGAAAAGAAAAATTTCTGATGTGAGCTGACACTTGGCCACGATAGTGCAACAAATTTTACAGGTGAGTTCTTGCATGGAGTCGGTATCCTATGCCCACATTCCATGGGAGTGGAATAGGGCGGCTGATTGTTTGGCGAAATGGGCATCAGAAGAGGGAGATGGCCGCAAGGCAGATGAATGGGAGCAGCTACCTAGCGATTTACGTCAGGAACTGGAACCCATTCTTGCTGGAGATATTGGCGGAGTTGAGGTTTGAGGCTGTTGTTTTTTATTTGCTTGTCTTTTGGGCTGTTTGGAGGCTTTTGTAATCTGATGTTTTAAGTTTAATAAAGTTTTTACCCCTTTTTATTATATATATATATATATATATATATATATATATATAATTATTTCACATTGTGAGGGGGGATTATATAATAAAAACAATGTGTAAACCAGTGAGCTTCAATTTCCAATCAGATGAATAAGCAACGACATGGTGGAAGTTGGAGGCATTGGAGGTTGGAGGACTTTTAGCATCCTCTCATTAGTCACTAGTGATGAGGCCGCACATCTGGATTAGTGGCAAATTGGTTGTGCTTAAACGACTATGTTGAGGATGATCACCAATGGAAGTGGTGACTATCTACACTATACGAGATTGAGTGGCAACAATCATGTGCAAAGGCTACAAAAGTGATAATGAGATTTAATCCTCATTTTTAGTTTTTTTAATGTATTTTAGTTTTCAACATTAGTTTGTATATGTGACAAATAAGAGGTGTATTTCTTATTTTCTCACATGATGTAATACATAAAAAAAGGTGTTTAGGAGATGTAGGTGTGAAAATTGAAAATATGGTTCATGCTGGTAGTTCCCACACTATATAGGTTGATGAGGTTCTCTTAGTGAATGGTTGATGGTTGATGGTTTCGGTTTGGAGTTCCCACACTGATTCGATGGATGTGTTCTCGACAGTGAATGGTTGATGATGTTCCTTCTCTACTTTCATTAAGTTCTATAAAACACAAATCACCATGTAAGTAATAAGGGGGGTGTTGGAAAAGTTAGCCTCACATAGAATTTGAGTGCATATTATAATGTTAATAATTACGAGAGTGATAATTCACTAATAGATATATTTGGTAAGTTGTTAGAATATAGTAGTTGAGAGTCATATTGTTGTGTAACAATAATATTACTTAAATAGGTTTGTTATGGTTAATGTTATTGTTGAGAGTTACAACACTACTACGTAAATAGGTTTGTGAGTATTCATAGGGGTATGAGGAGATATTGATGGAGATATGAGCTCCATGAATATAGGCATGACATTCCTATATATTTGTAATACTCAAATGAATATAATAGAATATTATATACCGTACAATTAATATTATTCTCGGTATTCGCCTTGATCACTATTTGAATAAGTTTCTGCTATGTACAATCTCAACTAATTCTTATAAGAAATTGGGAAAATATGCATAAATTATGAGCTAACCTCAAAGGACAATTTGTAGATATTCCAACTGCATATTTATGTTTTACTTTAAATGTTTGAATGCAATTGGTCATGTTTGATTGTTAGTTTTAATTATAATTCGTGATGGGATGCAAGAATGTCTAGAGGTATTGGGAATTTATTTCAAACAAAACAAGATAAAAACCCTTGGAAAAGAAGAAGTGGGAAATGTGTCTGAAGGGTTGGATTCAATGGGTAAAAACACTCGTTCGACTGATAAGAACATTTCATGTAGAGTGATGTTGAGCTCAACTGTAAGTGAAAAAATGTAACTTTCAATATATAGGTATTAATGTATGATATATTTCACGCAAATGGTTGCCATCAAATATATATTTATTTTTTGGTTGACATTTAAGGTGTCTATTCTATTCAATGTAAGTTATGACTTTCAAAATAAAATGTTTTTTTTCTTCGTGATATTGCAATTAGATTTTATTATACAAGAAGGGATTTTATAATGCATAATTGCCAGTTGTACTTGCATATGCCATTACATGAATTATTTAGTTAAAAGAAACACTCCTTTCACATTTCCACAATGTATACATTAGTGCACTTTCGTGGAACATATGTTCTCTCAAAACAATGAATGTATATGTTTGTATTGATCATTTAAGTTATTTTTTAGTTGGACATTCCTTTGATTGATTTTAGTAAATGTAGAAATTCTTATTTCAAAATTATATGTTACCAACGCATTATAGTTTAAAAATATTGTAAATACCTGAATTGCATACATAAATTGCATAGCATATATAAAAACTTTAATATAAACTACAATTTATGGCATGCACATTATCTTTTAAAATTTTATATAGATATTTAAATTAGTGAATTAATGTAGAAACAAAACTTGTCAAAAATAAATTAGAAGATTATAGTACTTGTTGTTTTTAAAGAGCAACAGAGGGAAGATTGCATGTAAATTTAATGTTTTTATACTATTAAAAGTTCATCTAGCTTTTCATCTAGATTATCCTTCATGATAGAGGTCTTATGGGAGATCAACTTATGAAAAGGGGCTTTAATGGGCCTTTTAAATGTGTCCTATGTAGGGATCATGAGGAATTTTTTCTCATATGTTCTTTTCGTGTCTTTTCACTACTAAGTAGTGGTAGTTCTTGGTGAGTCTTTTGGGCATCTCGTGGATAGATATTTCATCCTTGATTCAACCCCTTTAGGATTGGAGCCGCATTTTCTAGTTTGATGTCTTTAAAATGGGGTTTCTTTCATCTTATTGAACATGTGGAAGGAGTGAAATTCTAGAATTTTCAAACAGAGGGCTACTGATAGTGTTTGTATTTGGCAACACACTCTTAATAATATCAGAGAATCGGTCATGCACTTGATAAAACACCTTGTAACACCTTTTCAACATCAGACGTTCATTCTTCAGGATCTTCACATCTTTCCTTCTCCCCCTCCCTCCTAGGTAGATTCTAGTGGCAAGGGTCACTCCTTTATTCTAATCACAAACTTCAATAGAATCCATACGGATGACATTTCTAGGGGAAATCCTGGTTATGCTAGCATGGGAGGCATTGGTAGGGATTTGGATAATTCTATTACTTTAATTTTTTCGGCAAATTTGGTATTACCACCAATAAATTAGTTGAATGGGAAGCTATTATGAAAGGTCTTAAGACTTCTTGGCATGTTGGGTGAAAGAACATACAGTTGGTTGTTGATTCTACGTTTTACATTAAGTTGTTTTTCTATCCTAGTTCTAAGGGTTGGAGAATTTGTAGAATTCTCCACAAAATTCAATTGCTTCAAGAGAATGTTGACATGATTATTTATTTGTATACTCCTCGGGGTTCAATAAAGTTGCAGATGCACTTGCTAATTGGGCTCTTGACCAGTCTGAAGTGAAAGGCTTTGGTCCTCCTTTCTTATGGTGGTCAGCAAAGCTAAGGAATGAGTTCTTATGTATATTAGCCCTGGATAATAACAAAATTGATTGCTATAACACTTGTGAGGTTGTCCTATCCTCCTCAATTGGTTGTTATTTTTATTTTTGGTTCTCCTCAACTGGTCATTGACCTTCTCTCCATTGCTTTTTATGGTTGTGGGGCGTGCTTCTAATTCTGGTCTTGATTATAATTATGGCGGGTTTTCTTTTTTACTTCGGTTTTTGTATGATCCATAAAGTTTTAGTTTTATTAGTTTTCTAGGTCGTACATGCACAACTCAGTGATTATTTATTTTTAGTTAGGCATGCTCTTCGAGCAGGCTGAAGGTGGCAAGCTAGGTGCGAGCCCTAGATGATTTTAGCAGAAGAGATACCCCTGACTCCTTGGGGCTTACCCAAATGTGGCATCTAACCTGAGATGTTTTTCACAAAACAAAAGAAAAAAATACAGTTTGTAGGGGCAAGTCCATATATCTTTAAACACAAGAATTGATGGTTTTTATTGTTTTTGTAATGGCAAGTTGTATGTAAACTCTATTAGCATTTCATAATATAAATTATAGATTATTTCTTGCCTCAACTCCTCTCCCTTCACATTCAAGCTTTTAACAAATTAGATTAATAACATATTCCATAAAAATAGATGTGACGGTCCACCCCCTCTCCCCCTCTCTCTAGATATATGCGCAAGCAAGGTGGATACATAAGTAAATTTAGGGCTGCAAATTTCAATAAAATTATAATTCTATTAAAGACACTATATGAGCTAGGTCTCTTTAGCATGGACTTTTAAGTATCAAATTTTTCTTTCAGTTGGGCTCAATTTTGCATGTCAAATTATTAACATTTGATTATGTTTCTCAAAAAATTTATCATTCAAGTATGAGATCATAAAATTGCATACACCAAAGACCCCAATCGACCACCTTCATCCAACCTTACATTATAATATGCATTAAATTTGTGACCATTGCAATCAAGAACATTGTGTTGAGAAATGATTGTGACCAATCTTAGTTCAAAACATTACTAACATATTTATTGAAGCATTTGTCATAAAACCAGATTCATTTAAATATTCAACACAAAATAATGATATTTGATATTTGTCATTTTCATACATGCACCCAAATATCATAATCAAATGAAGGTGCATATTGGCCTATCGAAAACCATATAATGGATATAAACTATAATTTTAAATCATCACCACATTTTTTGCAATTTATTTCTTGTGCTCACTTAAAACTAAAATCAACAATTAAAGATGTATGCGAAAGAACGATAGACACTGATATTTATAAGACTATTGACATGACCTTGCATAGAATACCTTATAACAAATGAATGTACAGACCCAAAAAAATATGCCTATAAATATTGATACCTTTATGCATTTCACATTTATCTTTAGAAATAGATTCTAATTTTATTGAATGATTAACATCTTTATTATTTTAAATGTACAAATAATTGATTTTTACCTTCATAAATAACATAATAATGTATAAAAGCAATTAACATTTAAATCCTATCAACACTCAATTAACCTACAGGATCCCTGATTATATTCAAAATGTTAGGGTGTGGAGCTAAAAACTTCACCAAGGAGCATTCATTATCAGGTTCGGGTCTACACAGACACCGGCGTCGGTCAGGAGCGACCGACGTCGGTCACAGGCAGTTACAGAGGCGCCGACGTCGGCAGAGAGTCGGCCGACGGCGGTCACAGACAAGCAGCAGGAACCGACGTCGGTTACCTGCGTGTCCAGAAAGCTATTTCCGTGGACAGAAGCGAGTGTTTGCATGATATGTTTGAGTTGTAAACTCAAGCTCGCGTCTCTATTGTTAGCAATACTATTTTTAGAGCCCTTGTTCAAGTGGCTTAATTGCTTGTTGGGTGTACATGCTCAAGTCTCCTAATTCTATATGTAGAATTAGATCTTCTTAGCTTTGTAGTAGATTATTGTAGTTGGGTGAATTATTGTAATTCATTGTATGAGAAGAACAGTACAGAATTGAATCAATCCAGGCTTGTTGGAGTTGATTGTTCTTGAGAGAGAGAGCTCTTAAGGAATAGAGATCTATTGAGAGATCTATACATCTAGGAGAGGTGTGGAAAAAAGAAGCTTTCTTCAATTGTATTCCTTTTGTAAAGAGTTTGTTAATACAAGTTTTCAGGGTGTTTTCTTGTATCTCTTGTTCTTGTTATTATCATTCTAATTACTTGTCAATCTGATTTAATTCCGCGTTTATTGCTTTCACAATTGTAATCTATTGTTGGATTGATCCCCCAACAAGTGGTATCAGAGCCCAGGTTGCAGGTTCAGAGCTTGATATCCAATAAGTGGTATCAAAGTTCAGGTGCACTAACAGGTGGTTCAGATCTGTGTAGTGTGTATTGATTACAGGTTCTCACATGAGTTTTTGCAGGGATTTTTGTTTGAGTAGGAGAAGCAATGGCAGATAAAAGTAAATTGAGAATGGAAAAGTTCAATGGCAAAAATTACCAACACTGGAGAATGCAGATAGAGGATTATCTGTATCAGAAAGATCTCTACTTACC
This sequence comes from Torreya grandis, assembly GCA_037957365.1. Lineage (NCBI taxonomy): Eukaryota > Viridiplantae > Streptophyta > Pinopsida > Cupressales > Taxaceae > Torreya > Torreya grandis. The sequence goes on along the minus strand of JARHVA010000054.1, from coordinate 3,720,883 downwards.
GTTAGGTGGGGTTGCAAAGAAGCCCAAAGACATGAAGGATAAAGAATGGGAAGTTCTTGACAGAAAGGCTCTGGGGTCTATAAGACTGAGTCTAGCATCCACTGTGATATCCAATTTATCACAGGCAAAGTCTACGGTAGAGTTGATGACTACGTTAGCAAATTTGTATGAAAAACCCTCAGCTTCCAATAAGGTATATCTTATGAAGCAGTTATTTAATTTGCATATGAATGAAGGTGGATCTGTTTCTACTCATCTGAATGATTTCAATGGAATTGTGAATCAATTAAGTTCAGTGAATATAGTGTTTGATGATGAAATAAAAGCTCTTTTGATATTATGTTCTTTGCCTGAAAGCTGGCATGGCTTAGTAATGGCAGTAAGTAATAATGCATCTGCATCAAATATTTTGAAAGTAGAGGATGTTGTTAGTGTTATCTTGAATGAAAAAATACGCAGGAAAAGCATAGAAGAGGCATCCGAGAACGCTTTAAGTTTTGAGAGCAGGGGAAGGCAGAAAGAGAAGAGCAAAAAAGGCAGATCAAGATCCAAATCTAAGGGGAAAGACAGATCTAAATTCAGAAATGGCAGGAAGCCACAATGCTAGAATTGTGGAAAGATGGGGCACATAAGCAGAGATTGTTGGTCAAAGCCTAAGGAGGATAATCAGCACGAAGGAAGGGAAGAAGCCAAGATTGCAGGTATTGCACAAGATGCTTTAATTTTTTCTCTGCATAATAATATAGAATCTTGGGTATTAGATTCTGGTGCATCTTTTCATGCTACTCCTAACAGGAAATATTTCAGTGACTATATCCATGGAGATTTTGGAATAGTGTATCTAGGGGATGATGAGCCCTGTAAAATAATTGGCAAAGGTAAAGTGCAGCTGAAGATGCAGAATAACAACACATGGGTGTTGAGAGATGTGATGCATGTTCCTAGCTTGAAGAGAAATTTGATTTCTGCAAGAAAGTTAGGGGATGAGGGTTGTACAGTAACTCTCACAGCAGAATCTTGGAAGGTGACCAAGGGTGCACTTGTTATGGCCAGAGGTAAGAGAGAAGGTACTCTCTATTTGTGTAATTGTGTTACTAACAAATCTCTTTCTGTATTATCTACTTCAGATGTAGATGCTAAATTGTGGCACTCAAGGCTTGGCCACATGAGTGAGAAGGGGATGTCAATTCTTAAGTCCAAAGGTATGCTTTCAGATTTAAAAAGCATAGATCTAGAGTTTTGTGAGTATTGTGTATTTGGAAAACAGAAAATGGTTAGTTTTTTCAAAACTGGGTCTACTAAGAAGAGGCACAAGTTAGAGCTTGTTCACACAGACGTGTGGAGACCGGCTCAGGTTGCTTCCATTGGAGGATCACAGTACTATGTATCTTTCATAGATGATGCTACAAGGAAGGTATGGATCTATTGTATTAGAAGGAAATCTGATGTATTTGATACTTTTAAAGTTTGGAAAGCTATGGTTGAGAATGAAACAGGTAAAAAATTAAAGTGCCTGAGATCAGACAATGGCGGTGAGTTCTGCAGTCATAAGTTCAGAGATTATTGTTACATGCATGGAATCCGTAGGCAAAGGACGGTTCCAAGGACACCTCAGCAGAATGAAATTGTTGAAAAGATGAACATGACAATAATGGAGCGTGCAAGATGTATGAGATTGCATGCCGATTTGCCCTTACAGTTTTGGGCACAAGTTGTTGACACTGCAGTGTACCTGATTAACAGAGGACCCTCTACATCTCTGGATGGTGGTATTCCAGAAGAGGCATGGACAGGTAAAAAGGTTGATCTCTCATATCTCAAAGTTTTTGGTTGTGAAGCCTTTGTGCACATAGATAAGGAAAATAGAAAGAAGCTAGATGCTAAGTCTATGAGATGCACGTTTATTGGCTATGGCTCAGATGATTTTGGTTACAGATTGTAGAATCTAGAAACTAACAAGGTAATCAGGAGCCGTGATGTTGTTTTCAACGAAAGAGTGATGTATTGTGATTAGCTAAGGAAGTTGAATCAATCTGAGCAGAGCAATGGTGAATTAGATGAGGTGAAAGTCCAAGATGAGCTCGCAGGAAGAAGAAATAATCACTTACAGGAAAACACAGAGATCGACGTGGGCAGATTAGGAACCGGCGTCAGCAGGACAGAAACTGGCGTCGGCCATACAGAGACTGACGTCGGCCGTACAGGTACTGAGGTCGGTCAGGCAGAACCGACGTCGGCCAGTAACAGGTGACCGAAGTCGGTCACTGTCAGAGAATTTGGGTGGACAGCGTGTTGTAGACGAGTCTCAGACACCCATCAGGAGGTCAGAAAGGGTGAGTAAGCCTCCAATTAGATATTCTCCTTCTTTATTTTATTTATTGTTAACTGATGGTGGAGAACCATAGAGTTTTGAAGAAGCACTGCAGGTGGAGTCCAAGAGTGAGTGGGAGCGTGGCATGGTTGAGGAGTTGGAATCCTTAAGAGAGAACCAAACATGGGATTTGGTTGAATTGCCAGTTGGTAAGAAAACACTCAAAAACAGATGGACCTACAGGTTAAAGGAAGGCGAGAATGGACAGATGAGATATAAGGCCAGATTGGTAGTGAAAGGATTTGCACAAAAGCCAGGTATCGACTTTGGTGAGATTTTTTCTCCTGTTGTTAAAATGACTTCTATAAGGGTTGTATTGTCTTTGGTTGCTTTTGAGGATTTGCATCTTGAGCAGCTAGATGTTAAGACAACGTTTCTTCATGGATATTTGGATGATGAAATTTATATGGAACAGCCAGAAGGATTCGAGGTCAAGGGTAAGGAGAAGTTTGTGTGCAGATTGAAGAAAAGCTTGTATGGCCTCAAGCAAGCTCCTAGGCAATGGTACTTAAAATTTGACAGGTTTATGACTGAGCATGGCTACAGTAGGTGTCAATCAGACCATTGTGTGTATTTCAAGAGATTTGATAACGGTAGATATATTATTCTATTGTTGTATGTAGATGATATGCTGGTTGCAGGATCTCACATGCAGGATATCTCAGAGCTTAAGGTGAAATTAGCTCAAACGTTTGCTATGAAGGATTTGGGAGCAGCAAAGAAAATCCTTGGCATGAGCATTAAGAGAGACAAGAAAAATCACAGGTTGATATTGTCTCAAGAAGATTATGTGGACAAGGTGTTGAAACGGTTCAATATGCAGGATGCTAAACCAGTAAGCACACCTTTGGCTGGACATTTTAAGTTGAGTAAAGAATAATGTCCTAATTCATATGATGAGGTAGAGTACATGAGTAAGGTTCCATATTCTTCCGCAGTAGGGAGTTTGATGTATGCAATGGTGTGTACTAGACCGGATATTGCCCAAGCAGTGGGAGTGGTAAGTAAGTATATGGCCAATCCAGGAAAGGAACATTAGAAAGTAGTTCAGTGGATCTTTAGATATCTGAGAGGAACCAGCAGTAGGCACTTGTGCTATGGAGGTTCATATACTTCTCTACATGGTTATGTAGATTCAGATATGGCAGGTGATTTGGATGGCAGGAGGAGCACTACAGGTTATGTTTTTACTGTAGGTGGAACGGCGGTTAGCTGGATAACTAAGTTGCAGAAGGTTGTTGTTTTGTCAACTACAGAAGCAGAGTATATTGCAGCCACAGAAGCTAGCAAGGAGATGATATGGATGACACGGTTCATGGATGAGCTTGGTAGGGAGCATGAGAGTTGCAGATTGTATAGTGACAGTCAGAGTGCAATCTATTTGGCTAAAAATTCAGCCTTTCATTCAAGAACAAAGCACATACAGCTAAGGTATCACTTCATACGACAGGTATTGGAAGATGGTGAGTTGAAGCTGGAGAAGATCCATACAGATAGGAATCCTGCTGATATGTTAACCAAGCCAGTTACAAAGGAGAAGTTGAATCTTCATTCAACTTCTGTTGGTCTTCATGATTGAGTTGAAGATGGAGGAGCTAGAAGATGTTGCTGTACAGGTACTGGTGCAACTGTTTATCTCCAAGTGGGAGATTGTTAGGGTGTGGAGCTAAAAACTTCACCAAGGAGCATTCATTATCAGGTTCGGGTCTACACAGACACCGGCGTCGGTCAGGAGCGACCGACGTCGGTCACAGGCAGTTACAGAGGCACCGACGTCGGTAGAGAGTCGGCCGACGGCGGTCACAGACAAGCAGCAGGAACCGACGTCGGTTACCTGCGTGTCCAGAAAGCTATTTCCGTGGACAGAAGCGAGTGTTTGCATGATAAGTTTGAGTTGTAGACTCAAGCTCGCGTCTCTATTGTTAGCAATATTATTTTTAGAGCCCTTGTTCAAGTGGCTTAACTGCTTGTTGGATGTACATGCTCAAGTCTCCTAATTCGATATGTAGAATTAGATCTTCTTAGCTTTGTAGTAGATTATTGTAGTTGGGTGAATTATTGTAATTCATTGTATGAGAAGAACAGTACAGAATTGAATCAATCCAGGCTTGTTGGAGTTGATTGTTCTTGAGAGAGAGAGCTCTTAAGGAATAGAGATCTATTGAGAGATCTATACATCTAGGAGAGGTGTGGAAGAAAGAAGCTTTCTTCAATTGTATTCCTTTTGTAAAGAGTTTGTTAATACAAGTTTTCAGGGTGTTTTCTTGTATCTCTTGTTCTTGCTATTATCATTCTAATTACTTGTCAATCTGATTTAATTCCGCGTTTATTGCTTTCACAATTGTAATCTATTGTTGGATTGATCCCCCAACACAAAATAAGTATAGATCCATTCATTCTTCATTAATCAATAAAGAAAAAAATATATTATTATATATCATCATTCTCAACAATATAACGACATTTTTTTAATAAATATTTAATTTTTTATTTTAATTAAATTAGAAGATAAACCTATTTTGAAAGAAAATTTAAACCTTACCATAAATATTGATTCTTTCATTGTCAAGACTCCAGCTCCAAGTTGATCCTCTCGAAGGAGCAAACTGAAACCCCTAATGTTCACATAAGTATGTGCGATTTGGAAGATTTCAAACTGATACACCTGCATTTTGCGGCATTTTAAAACTCCAGGCTGCAAAAAAATGAGGCAGAGCACTCCGAGACCTTCAATTTGACCTCAATTTCAACCCCAGGTATGGTTAAAAGGCCTTACATTATATTCAATCAATACCCACAATGTTTTTCAGGGGTAAAAAAACTACAGACACCCTTTTGAGGTTAGTCCATGGATATGCAAGCATTGCCCAATTTCAAATCAGTTATAACCCAAAACCCTACTTAACCTCTCGTAAAATAACCCTAATCACAAATCCCAATTTTTTAGGGTTTCTGGGGATAGTATACAATCCACTGAGCACGAATGTTGGTTTTCCTGCGAAAAAGTTATGCTCCCCTTCAGCGGGACGGGTTGAGGATGAGGAGGGTTTAAAAGAAATATCAGATTTTGACGGTTCTGAAGGCCATGGAAAAAGAAAGGACGTGGCTTTTAATAAGAACGCAGGAACCATAATGAGTATTTTGAAGCAGTTTGGGAGTCTTAGTCCTGAAGCAAGGTTAGCCTTGGAAAAATCTGGGGTAGTGCCTACATCTCGCCTGGTACAAGAAATATTGTTTAGGTCCAGGAATGATTGGAAATCTGCATTTACTTGTTTTCTGTGGGCTGGTTCACAACCAGGCTACAAGCATAATTTGCGCACTTACCACATGATGATTTCAATCTTGGGGAAGCTGAAAAAATTTAGTATTGCATGGGGATTGATCAAAGAAATGCAGGGTGGAGAGAATCGTAGGGGAATGGTGAACTTTCAGACTTTGTTGGTCATGATGCGGAGTTATTCGGCTGTTCATGATGTTGCAAGAGCTATAAAGACTTTTTATTCCTTGGAAGAGTATAAGTTGAAGGTGAATATTAGAGCATTTCAGGGACTTCTAGATGTCCTTTGCAGGCACAAGAATGTTGGAGTTGCAGAACAGTTGCTATATGATAAGAAGGATGTTTTTGGTTATCGCAGGAGGAGTTTTAATATTGTGCTTAATGGGTGGTGCAATATGATTGTGAATGTGGATGAGGCGAGAAGATTTTGGAAGGTTATGGCTGATAATGGAATTAGACCTGATGCTGATTCGTATAATAGTATGATCTGTTGCTTCTCCAAAAGCGGCAGGATTAATGTTGTAGTAAGTCTGTTTGGTGAGATGAAGAGGAGGAATTGCACTCCTGATTTTAATGTCTATAATTCTATGATTTATTCTCTTGCCAGAGGAAACTCTGTCAAGGAGGCACATAACCTCTTGAATGTAATGCTAGAAAAAGGATTAACTCCAAATGTGGAGACTTATAATTCTTTAATTATTCCCCTTTGTAGGGGCCAAAGATTGGAAGATGCACACATGATCTTTGATGAGATGATCCAGAAGGGTCATCCTCCATCTCTCAGAACCTTCCATGCCTTTTTTATTGCCTTGAAGGATCCAAAGGAAATTGTGAAGTTCTATGAGAACATGATAAAGGGGGATTGCAGTCCCACCCTAGAAACTTTCATTATCTTGGTCAGAAAGTTTTGCCGATTGCGTGATTATGAAAATGTGTTTAAGCTATGGAATGATATGGTGGAGCGTGGACTTGGTCCTGACCGTGGAGCATACATTGTTTTGATACATGGCCTTTTCCTCAATGGTAAACCAGAAGAGGCTTGTAAATACTATGAAGAAATGAAGGCCAAAGGTTTTTCCCGTGTGACCAAGGTTGATGAAATGATCAACAGTTGGATTGTAGCTAGAGAATCAGCAGCACCTCAGCTGTTGAAGTTGAAAGAGAAAAAAACTCAGGAAAGCTTAGAGGAAGGGAAGAAAAAGAATACCACGGACCATGCATTGCCTCGTTGGAAAAATGACAGAAAATTTAATTGGAGATAGAATCTTCTGTAAGAAGCAGCGAAACAGCAGACAATTTAATGAAGAGTGAGCTCTGGCTTCTGAAAACAGAAAAAACAAGCAGAATTCACTTGGTCAAAAGCAAAGGCAGGCCAATTCTTCTGGTCTTGTCAAGGAGTTTGTGCTTGAAAGGGTGGAAAACTATAAGAGACTCTCACCGACTGAAGAGCTATTTGCTTGAAGGAGTCATGTCTCTCTTTCGATCAGCCAAGCAGAAATATAGATTTTTGACATGCATTGAGAAGACATTCAAATTTCATTTCAAAATGAGTTACTATTTCTCAGTCAAAATCATGTAAACATTTGAACCAGTAAAGATGACTTGGGGGCACACAACAAAACTGAAATATAAATTGAGCCTTTTCCCTATTTGCAAAGACAATGCTATTAACTGTTTATTATTCATGTACATCTTCACAATTGTGCTTCTTCCATTTGAATGCATTTTAGTTTGTGAAGCTTATTTTCAGCAGTCAACAAGCCCTGCAATCTCTTGAAAATCCAAGGTTTTGTTGCAGAATCTTTTTGAGATAAACTGATTTTGCAGGGTGGATATTTAAGTACCAGATGGACCAAAAATTTGGAAAGCATTAACTTTATGAAACTTCGTATTCAGAGTAGGTTATTTATTAATGTTTTAAAAGCATGAGGCAAGCATTGACATTTTCTGTTTATATTACAGGCTGAAGAGCTTTGTGTAACTTCACAAAAAGGAGGGGACCTTAGAATTTGCTCGAGTCTGAAGAACAGGATTTGTTATGTACTATTAGAATTTGTGCTGTGTGGTGGTGATAATTATTCTATGGATACTTTAAACATTGATTAAAATATTAAATTCCAAGGGCCTCTTGAATGTTATTAGGACTTGCCTTTCTCATTTAATTTTAAATCCAAAGTAGCTTCTTGCCACAATTTTATCAGTGATAATGATTTTCATGCACTGAATGAAAAGAAGCTTTACTCATTTCAAAATTTAAAATTTAATCTCAGTTCACAAGCGGATGGGTATCATATTTTGTAGATTGACCCAAAAGCTAGAATGAGCTCGAACTCAATGCAGCATTAGAGAGTGTGTTTTTTTCTTAAAAGTAGTTTTTGTCATAGCCAATTATTACTCTCATTTGAAGTTCTCCAAAAATTCTAACTAGTCTTGGGTTTATTCATAAGGTTGATGGAGTCACAAGCAATCCACCTGGGTTCCATTCTGGCTGCAGTTTTCCCCTTCTGAATTGCAAGAGAACATAAAGGGATGAGGCTGGATGCAAGTCCTAATGATTAGGAGACTAAATATCCCTTGCATCTGGCATTTAAGTTGAAAAGAGTGTGCTTTGTGGTGCAGTCCCAACGACATGCTTCTTGAATCTTTTCCAGGAAATATAGACACGTTTGAAAAGTATAAAAATTGCATTACTTGTAAGAATATGGAGATTATCTTCTCTCTTTTTTCCTAGTTGGATTTTTTTTTTTTATCATATGGCATCTATGCCGTTAAAATTAATATACAATGTCAAAGCAAAGGTGGTCCCTATTTATATCTAGAAGACAGCCTCCCATCAAATTATTGGAAAACTTAACAGCTTTACTTCCTCACTAGTAAATATTTGACTAAATTGCAAATTCCATGTGAACTATACAAATCTAGATGAGGTGATAATTCTACGGTTTATTCTGTATGAAACTCTGTCTTGAATGTACTGGGTGAAAAAAGATTTACTCCAAATGTGGAGACTTATAATTGTTCCTCTTTGTAAGGGTGAAAATTTGGAAGATGCTCACTTGATATTTGATGAGATGATCTAGAAGGGTCACGCATATTTTTTATTGCCATGAAAGATCTAAAGCAAATTGTGAAGCTCTTTGAAAAAAATGATAAAAGGAGAATTGCAGTCCTGCCCTAGAAACTTCTATTATCTTGGTCAGAAAGGTTTGTGGATTGTGTGAACACAAAAATGTGATCTGTAAGTTAGGTGGATATTCCACATTAAATTTTACTAACATGTATCTTTTATAATAAGCATTGTTCCCAAGTTATATGCCATAGGACACCACCTAAAAATGTTGTTTTATGTTGTATTCCAACACTTATGACTTTCATCTACAACATACAAAAGAACACACAACCCTTCATTTGCAATCCCCACATGCTACTTCCATTGTATGTATTCCTTCAAACTCTACCCGTGCTACTACTCAATATAGGACTACGACTTCAGCTCTCTTAAGTGTTTGAGATGATAGACTAAATGCAAGAGTTGAAACATGCAATCAAATGAAACAATCACAAAAAGGAGAGAGATAATAGGGGACATTAACCCAAGGAAACTCAATGTGAGAAAAATCCAACAATAGTGAAGCCATGCTTCCTCATCTTCACTGTGTTTTACAATTTAAAAGCTGTTGTCTTCTTGAGCTTATAAGGACACCAACTCCTCAATGGCTCTTATATTCATAATGATCCCTACACTCTCTAGTGGATGACTTGTTTTTTTAACAAGAGAGACTACTGAACTTAGTCATCTCAGTGGTGTAGTTCTCAACTCAAAGGTTCACTACATGACTACCTTCTTTGCACTTCATGGAGTTCCATTCACTCATTGTGCTTCCTCTACCATCATACACATCTCTAATCAAATCTCTTGAATACACTCAATACTAAGTGAATCCACATAAACAATGAATGAATGCATGAGAATTGTCTCCTTTGAACCTCCATGGGCTCACAAATTCTCAAGATCCCTTCCTTGAGCTCAAATAAGAAGCTCAAGAGTCGGAAACCAAAGTCCAAACACTTCTTTGTCTGTTAAACTTCTTGTGTGTTACCCATGGGCAAAATTGTTGGTTTACGTAGGGCAAAACCATTAAAGCGGTTACGAAACTGCCATATGACATTACAAAATCGTTGGGGCCATTATGAAACTGTCACATGACATTACAAAACCGTTGAGGTAGTTAAGAAACCTCCACATGACATTACAAAATTATCAGAGCACTTACAAAACTACCACAAAACATTGCAAAACCCCCACTTGCTTAAACCAACGGTTTCACAGCCATGAAAAATCCTTTAACTTTCGAAGGCCATAACTTTTGCACATGAACTCGAAAATATATGCCATTTTTTTAACTTGCACAAGTTTTCGAGAGGAACCCAAATATGTAATCTAAAGGTACTTTTGATACCAACCATATGTTGTTTTAGCTTTTACAACAAAGACTAACTCTTTCCAAGACTTGACATGCTGCAAATACTTCTTAACCCCTGCTTCACACTTGATAGTCTTACCCAATGAATTGGATGATCATCTTTATCCAGAATTTTGATCATACAATATATATTTTACGGCTTTTGGCCACACAAAATATCTAGGCTAAAAAGATAAGGATTCACCTTCTATCCTTTCAAATGGGATACCAATTTATCATTCTCTTGGACTATACCTTGTTCCTCTCTCTTGGAGAGTGACTATCCAATTGTTAAACTTGCAAACCCAAGGTGATAAAGAGTCAATGAGTCCTTCCAATTTTTGCCTACTGACCTTCTTGCACTATTAGGTGTCTTGGTCTTCTTCTTGGCTATTCTTGTTAGCCCTTTTGCTGCGATACACATACTTGTAGGCTGGGCCGAGGCTTTCCATGAGAAGATGTTTATGCAACATCCTCCTTGCTACTCATAATTATTTCAACAAGTGAAAATTACACGTTGCATAATTTAAGTAGTGTTATATCAAGTCACCATCTGTATAAATTGCCCTTATTTTGTGTCTTACAATTTAACAATGAAACATACATCGATTGGAAACACGCAATTCAATTTACAAAGTTGCCCATATCTATCAATCGAAAGTTTGCATCAAAACAAATGTAACTATCGGAGTTGTTGCCAGAATCCAGATAATGTGAATGCAATGGAGACGTGATCACATGAGATGAAGCTAGTGCACATCACATAGATGCTATAGTAATTTGAAATTATACAAGAAGATAAATTGCACAAGACAAATAAGAGAAAACCCAATATTTGATTAACATAAGATGGCCAAAGTGAATAATACATATAGGAGAGCACGAAGTAACTCCTCCACAAAAGGTGGTCAAAGCACCCCAAGAATACACTGTAACTCCTCCATGAAAGGTGGTGACAAGGTGCTAAGAATAGAGAAGTAACTCCTATACTCGGAATAGCCGGTCAAGGGAGTTACTTATGACACCTATGACACATCTATGACACACATCTCCACATAAGCTAGCCTATCCCACGAATGTAGGAAAACTCCATGTATGCACAAATATATAATTTCCCTAATTAAATAATAGGGAAAAATAAAAACCTACACTAATACCCCCCATAAGCGCAGCTTAGGTGGGCAGTGTGGAAATATAAAATGGGTCCTGGCAACTAGGCCTGATGAGGTACCCATGTACAAATGCAATCTCCTATAAGATAGAGAAAAGGAGAAAACCCGTAGGAAAAAACTCTCCCCCAAAAGAGAGACATAAAAGAAATGAAGAGTTTAGTGGCCCCCACCGAAGATGATGCTGCTGCAGATGTGGACCACACCCCAAGAAGAGCTCGTAGATGAATGAACTTGCTCTCAGTGAAAGGTTTGGTGAAGATGTCTACAACTTGCTCTGAAGATTGGCAAAATATCAAGTCAATGACCTGACTATGAATAAGCTCCCGAATGAAATGCATGTGAATCTCTATGTGCTTGGTCAGCTGGTGCTGAACTAGATTCCGACAAATCTGAATGGTATTCTGGTTGTCACAATAAATGATGGTGGGCTGCCTGATAGGAATGCCAAATTCAGAAAGAATCTCCTGAAACCAAATAGCCTCAGTAGCTGCATTAACAGCTCCCCTGTACTCTGCCTCTGTGGATGATATAGCAATAGCATTTTGCTTCTTGCTAGACCAACTGAGAGGACCAAAACCTAGAGAGAAACTGTAACCAAAAGTGGACTTGTGAGTCTGTGAATCGCCAACCCAATCTGAATTTGTATATCCAACCAAGTCAACCTCTATGCCAAATTTGTAATGAATCCCGTATCTATGTGAACCTTGTATGTAATGCAAGATCCTCTTAGCTGCTTTCCAATGCAGCTCATGAGGTTATTGCATAAATCTGGAGACAAGTCCCACTGTATATGATATGTTGGGCCTGGTGTGAGTCAAGTAGATGAGACTGCCAACAAGTTGTCGATACCGAGTGGCATCAACAAATGGTGAAGAACAGTCAGCCTCAAGCTTGACTCCTGATAGAAAAGGAGTCAGAGATGGCTTGCAATCAGCCATGTAAAACTGAGACAACAAATCAAGAGCATACTTAGGTTGTCCAAGGGAAATCCCTGAATTTGACTGAGAGATCTCGATGCCAAAGAAGTAGTGCAACAAACCCAAGTCTATCATGTCAAATCTATCTTGGAGAGATGCCTTCACCGCTGCAATAACCGATGAAGAACTCCCGATGATCAAAAGGTCATCAACATATAGAACCAAAATCAGGAGCGAATCATCCTGTCGCAAGAAGTAGACATTGGGGTCAGAATGGCACCTAGTGAAACCCGCTGTGAGAAGGAAGGAATCCATCTTGACATACCAAGCCCGAGGGGCCTGTTTGAGGCCATAGATAGATTTTCTAAGTCTGCTTACTAAGGAAGAATCTTGAACAAAACTTGGTGGCTGCTCCATGTAGATCTCCTCCTCTAGGTCTCCGTGAAGAAAGGCATCTTCACATCCATCTGGTGCACATCCTAACCATGTGATGCGGCAATAGACAAGGTGAGTCGGATAGAAGTCATATTTGGAATGGGTGCAAAGGTCTCTGAGTAGTCAATTCCTGCCACCTGTGAGAAAGCCTTGGCAACCAATCGCGCCTTGTACTTATCAACCGACCCATCTGCTGCAAACTTGGTCCGATATATCCACCTACATCGAACCATCTTTCTTCCCTTAGGAAATGAAGTCAAATCCCAAGTGTGATTTTTTATTAAGGAAGAATATTCTTCCTCCATAGCACTATCCCACTCAGGTACCCCCGATGCCTCTCGAAAAGTCTGTGGATCCGAAACTGAAGCAAAGAAGGCATGTGGATCTCTCTGAAAATCCTCCCTAGTGCGTCTGTCATTTGCAGGATCTCCTGTCCAAGTGCCAGCACTCTCAAGTGTCTGTCTGGCCCAAAGTGGCCCAGAAGTGGGCGAGTCAGGTGCTAATTCCTCATCCTCTGACTGACTAGAGGTGGATGACACGACATCACTGTCCTCGCTGTCTGAACTCGAAGAAGAAGAAGAAGATGTCTCTGGCTCAGGAACTTGCTGTGGCTGATCTGAATTTGATGAGGAATCATCATGAAGAAGTAGATCCGATGAGGGACAAGAAGTGTCAAGTGTTGAGTCTCTAGGACTCTCCTGAAAATAGACACTTCTCTCAATGAACAACTCATGAGTGACTGGATCTAGAAGGCAATACCCCTTAATACCATCCGGATATTCTACAAAGATGCAAGGCTTGGACTGACGTTTCATAACTTTGTGTTTCTTCTTTGGTATGCTGGCCATGGTTGGGGATCCAAAAACCCTAAGGTGCTCAACATCAGGTTTCCTTTTATGCCAAGATTCAAAGGGTGTTATCCCTTTTAAAGCTTTGTGAGGAACCCTGTTTTGAATGTAGCAAGCACAATTGATGGCTTCGGCCTACTATTGTGGTGCTAAAGATTTGGAGTGAATCATACAGCTACCTATCTCTTTTAAGAACCTATTTTTGTGTTTTACAACCCCATTCTGTGAAGGACTGTAAGTGACTGTGCGCTGCAAATCAATCCCCTCTGTGGTGCAAAACTACTCAAACCTGTTGCTGACATACTCTCCTCCATTATCAGTTCAAAGAACCTTGATGGATTTCTCACTCTGTTTCTCAACAAGAGCCTTGAATTCTAAAAAAATTTCAAACACTTTAGACTTTTGTTTGAAAAAATATATCCAAGTGTATCTAGAGAAATCATCAATAAAAGTGAGGATGTACTTGGCCCTTGTGAAAGATGGTTTGGGAAAGGGTCCCGATACGTCATTGTGGACTAACTCCAAAGGTTGTGAAGCCCTCCAAGCTTTGCCTTTATCAAATTTTGCTTCGGGATGCTTCCTAAGGGAGCACCCCTCGCAAAGTCTTTTTGAGAATTGGACACGAGGCAAGCCAATGACCATGTCATGTTTGCAAAGTTGCTCAAGATAGCGGTAGTTAAGGTGGCCAAACCACTCATGCCATAATTTTCTAACTCCATCTGAATGAGTTAACAATGCTGTTGGAGAAGAATCAGGTGCAAAATGTGAGGTGTATAACCTTGCTTGGTGATCTGCCCTGCCCACTACCACTGTAGTATCACTATGCAACTCTCTGATAGCCACTGAATCTGGTGAAAACTCAATTCTCATGCCCCGACCAATGTGAGTGATTTGGTACACTAATAGGAGATTGGTTAAAAGAGAAGGAACACTTAGAACATTATTGAATGTTCTTCTTTCCATTTCAATTGACCCTCTCTCTGTAACGAAAACTGATGTGTCATCACCCAAACCAATTGAAGTCATGCTACAAGGCTCTAAAGATGAAAACTCAACTAGGGAAGAGCCCATGTGGTGGGAAGCACCCGAGTCGATGACCCATGAAGATGTAGAAGCTGTTGTAGCTATAAGGGTCTTGCCCTTTTCTTTCTCCTTACCCTTGCCTTTTGCCTTGGTAGAATCTTGGGTAGATAAATTTTGCTTGATGGACTCAGGAACGCCTATGTTGTGCTTCTCTAGAAGATGAGTTAGGTGATCTATTTGTTTCTTCATGCATTTGTGTTCATCATGCCCTGTCTTTTTACAATAGGCACACTTAACCTTCTCCTTCTTAAATTTAACATTGGAAGAGGAAGACTCAGTGTTGTTTTTGGCAAGATTGTTGTTTTCTCTCTTCTTCTCCTGGTCCTTGTTCTTTATCTTCTTCTCCTTTGTTGAAGTCTTATCCTTACCATTTCCAGCTATCAAATCTTGGGGTTGAGTAGACTTCATTGTGCCCATTTGAATTAGCTTATCTTGCTCCTTAGTCAAGTCAGCAATGAATGAATCCAAAGAAGACATTTTTCATGTAGTGCCAAGGGCACTTTTTGTGGCATGGAAAGTGGAGACAAAGATTGAATAGCTTGGACCTAACTTTGCGAGAATAGAAAGGATGAGTTGATCATCTTTCTTCTCTATCTCGCATTATTTCAATTGCAATCTAAGGGCCTTAAACTTAGTTAAAAAGTCTTGTAGGGTGTCAAAGTTGCTAGGACTTAGACTTATGAGTTCGTTTTCGAGCTCATGACCTCTCATCTCATCAAGCTTCCCAAATAAGGTTTCTAGGGTGTCCCATATGTCTTTGGGAGTCTTAGAGGTTTCTAAATGGAAGAGAAGTTCTGGAGATACGAACAAGCTCAGTAATTCATAGGCTTCATCACTACGGTTGTACCACTTGACATTTTCAGCATCAGTGGTAGGTTCTACTTCAGTACCCATGGTGATCCTATACAACCCTTTGCTCTTAAGAATGATTGACATTTTAACCTTCCATTCATGATAATTGAAGGGTGTTAGGAGTTTAAGTTGAAAATAATCTATTTTAAGCTGAATTTAGGTGAAGTTGTGTTGATTGCAAGTTGTGAAATTATGCAGAAAGGAAAATGAAAGCAAAGATTGCAAGTGCTGAAAAGTAATCACACCCCCTCGAAATGTTGAGCCCCACCCAAATATGCAAGTGCACGCTCAAAATACTTCGGGCTCAACCAAAAATGCGTCTTAGAGCAATCAGTGCAAGACTTTAAGCAAACAGGACGTCGAACTCAGCGAAAAATGCGTCTTGAGAGACCCAAATTTTAGGCACTTTATAAACTAGTGTATTTTTAACAAATAATAAGCCTACGCTGTGGAGAATTGATATACAAACACTTTTGCAAAAAATGGCACTCGAATCCGAGCTACCGTTTGCAAGATATTAAATATTCAATTTTTCGTAAACTAGTGTTTTTTCAAAAAAAAAGCACTAAAACATTAAACAAATCCTTGTTTTGAGAGAGAAAGTGGCCTTCCAACCACTCGTTGGACTCGGCACGGAGCGAGGAATTCAAATGAGGTCTTTTTGAGGGGGAATTGGCCTCTTGCCAATCCGAGCCTCACCCTTTGTCTTTGACATGCAAAGATACAAGTTTAAATTTAAACCCCCAAATTATCAAATTGTCTAAAATACTTAATACTCAGTCAAATTGACTGATTTTTTTTGACAAGTCAATTTTAACTGAAAAATTAAAGTAAAAGACATAATGAAATGGAAGGCCAAGTATTTAAGGTCCCACATGGGACGCCAAACAAGGGGCGCCATTTTAAAAAAAAAAAGCAGGGCTGGTAGAATTCTCTCACCAAAATAAGGCACATAAAAGTCGCAGGCAGAGGCAAATCCGCAGAGGGCAAAATAAGGTGCAGAAACCTACAGTCAAGAAGGCCGTTGCTGCAAAGCGGGCTGCTAAACATGCCACTGCAAAGAAGGTTGCCGAAAGCCCTGCAAAGACCCCTGTCGTTGCAAAACCAACCCCTGCTGCAAAGAAACCAACCACTGAAGTTGCTGCTACGTCTGTAAAGACTGAAGAGAAGACATCCAAGACACCCAAGGCCAAGGCTCTCAAGGAAAAGATAAAAGCAACACAAGAAATGATATTGATTTTTTTTTTAAGATCAGATCTGGGAATAAAAAAATATAAAGAAAACTCCACTCCTCACAATTTTAAAATAAACTAATAGCATAACCAGACACACGATTACTGGGGTGGCTCTGATACCATATCGGAGTTGTTGCCAGAATCCGGATAATGTGAATGCAATTTGAAATTATACAAGAAGATAAATTGCGCAAGACAAATAGGAGAAAACCCAATATCTGATTACATAAGATGGCCAAAGTGAAGAATACATATAGGAGAGCATGAAGTAACTCCTCCACAAAAGATGGTCAAAGCACCCCAAAAATACACTGTAACTCCTCCATGAAAGGTGGTGACAAGGTGCTAAGAATAGAGAAGTAACTCCCATACCCAGAATAGCCGGTCAAGGGAGTTACTTATGACATTCTTATGACACCTATGACACATTTATAACACACATCTTCACATAAGCTAGCCTATCCCACGAATGTAGGAAAACTCCATGTATGCACAAATATATAATTTTCCTAATTAAATAATAGGGAAAAATAAAAACCTACACTAATAGTAACATGTATTCAATGAAGGAACATGGATGTCAAGACTTATATCCATCACAACCAAGTGTCTTCGTGTGAAGTGCTACTCACCATAGACACACTTCTCACCTTATACCAATGACCTAATGTCATGCCACTTCTTTTCCCTCCATGGAAGAACTGTTGAGTGATTTAACCTTTTAGGGTTTTACAAGTGTAATTCTTATGTTTGGTTAAAGCGCTGAGATATCTAAATTATTCAAATAATATGCAATAATTAAGCATTGATTTTTTATAGCTTTTGACCTCCTTTAAATTTTAAAAAATAGCAATAAATAGGTTTAAATAGAAACTTATTTGAAAGATGACTGTCACGAACTATTTGGGCTCTAAAAACTAGGTTCTAGACAGTTCTGAGTGTCGTCAACAGGATTTTGAGATATGTTTGCTCGTTGGACATTAGTGCCTCACCTAGACAATAGTGTCATGCTGTTGTAATGTCCTCAAAAGTGGTGCTAGCGTCCTCTTTGCAACACTTTTCCTATGTTTTGGGAGCACATGCCCCTGTGTTTTTAGGTCTTATTTATGTACGCACAAAATTTGTAACTGTGTGTTGTGTCTGAAAATTTTGATTTGGTGTGCAAACTATAATCCTCCTTGCAAGTATGGCATGAGCAATAATTTTGTGTTTGTTAGTAGGATAGGTTAGACATCCTCAACACCCTGTTATGAAGAGAGTTGCATACATACCAATACTCCAAAGAGGGATCAAGCTCGATGTAGTTCTCCCATTGAGTGTTTGATGGAAGTGCAAGTGAAAGCCAGAATGAGAGTGGATTTGGATGCTTTGAATGTGCTTGAGCTTTGAAATCTTTGAAAACTGGGCTTAGGACTGTTTTAGATGGTAGTATACAGAAGTAGGGCAGAATACGTAGGACATAATAAGGATCAAATACCTTAATTTTGTTCAACTTGTCTTTAGTTTAAATAGGCTTTTGCATCTATTTCTATCTACTCTATAAAGGTCAAATAGACTTGTATTTATAAAGATATGTAGCTTGTGCATATAAGAGAATGTGCTTAGGCTAACCTTAGGAGGGGCACACGTTTGAAAAAGTATCCATTTAGGAGTTTGTTAAGGACAATAGCGTCCAGTTAAGGACACTAACATCATGTGGATATAGTGTCCCAAATGTGACATTAATGTCCACCTGGTAGATTATTGGAAAAATTGGGTTAAGATCTGGGAAAGCTATTTTGAGACTGTGTTCTGTCTGACTGTAGGTGTCTATGATATGCATAATAGCTGAAAAGAGTGTGTAAGGCTCTAGGATAGGTCTAGGACTAAGTTAGGAATAGACTAACTCAAACGACACTCTCAGCATCCAATTATAATTTTTAGGTGATTATATTTGTACCCTTTTTATGCTATAAATGTAGCAAAATGAAATGACTAGTATAAAGAAAAAAGAAGCATACCTGGACTTACCTTGGAAGTGAAGCTTGAGTAGCTGAGTCTGAGTGTGTGAATCTAGATTTGGGTATGTGAAACATGATCCAAAGTAATGTCCTGCAATGAAATGTGTAAAAATCAGTCCTTAAGAGATTATCCAAAAGCAAAAAACTATGCTGAAATAAAGTAACTACGTAAAACTTAATAAAGAGAGAGGAAAGGAATGAATACACCTCGTTGGGTATGCAAACCAATTTATGACCCTGGTGACAACCTCTGTGTGTGTACATAATGATCATATCATTGAATAGCTTGGATTGCATTGATGTCTTGCTCAATCCTCATATGGGTGGCTCAAGATAAGACTCCATCATTACCCACCCCTGCTCGGTGGATTTTGATCTGTGAATTTTTTGGATAAGATTGTGTGTTTAACCCTCTCATGTGGTGGCTCAAGAACTCAAGTAGGCTATGACTCCATCATTTCCCACCTGTGTGAAGTAGATGCATTTTTAATTGAACTGCACAAAGTGCTAAAAGTATCTACCTGAGTAAATCTAATTGTGTATGTCAGCGTCGTGATCACTCGGGTATATCAGTCAGCTCTAGGTCACTTGAGTATATCAGTCAGTTTTAGGCCACTTGGGAATGCCAACCACTACAGATGGAGTAAGTCATGACTTTGGAGACAACTTTGGTGATAACAAGTGTATATAGCATAGAGAATGACATAGAGTTTGTTATTCCATCTGATCAACTTGTGGGTAGCTAAGTATATGGAAACTATGTGCCACACACATGCCCCCAATTTGGTATTTGAGTATACCGAATCTAAACTGAGTATGTAATAATTGAATCTATGTAATTGAACTCAATGTGGGAGTGATCATGCCATGCGTGATGCACCCAAATCTGATCAACTAGTATGAATCTAACCTATAATGAATATATCTGAGTAAAATCTGAACATAACTATCAAACCTATGACTATATGAGTGCAAATTTGTATCATACCTAGTGTACTAGTCTAACTAATATGGATTGTCCTGAAGTTGGGGCTACTAAACAGTAGTGCCCAATAGTGGATAGTATCACTCTGTGGTGCTAGTGTCGCAATCTAGGTGCTAATGTCTGCATGGTCCAACATCTGGGTAATCTAAACTACTTTTTGAGTTTCTATTTTTTCTATGTATGCCATGCGTCTATTTCTAAAACTAAGCCTATGTGCTAATTTTTTTTTTGTGAATAACAAAGTAGGAACCTGATATTTATGACAAACTTCTGTGAATGCCCCCTCTTTTGAGGGTAGTTGTGAAACTTGTGTAAGAATTGTCCTCAAAAGAAGTAGCTCTACAAAATGTGTCAGCCAAAGCATATACATGATAACTACATGATATTCCAAAACATTGTACAAATATAATATTGGAATGTAAATGAATTTGAGCATATGTAGGTAATGTAAGATGTATATTGTAATATAGCATTGCACAAGGGTGTCGAGATAGATGTAATCAATGTGTATAACAACAAATCTGAGTAACTACCTAGGGGGATGGAGCATAATTTCATCACGACACCTAAGTAGGAAGGGTAGATGCATGAGGTCCCTCATGGCATCAAAAACTGGTGTGTGTGTAACAAAAAAATATAAGTGTCATGGTCAAGAAGCATACAAGGAAGCATGTATACAAGCACATGAGGCACACAAAATTAGGCCAAGGGGCCATAATACAAGGGACATGGGCACATGTCACTAAACCTGAGAATGAAGAGATACAAAGACATGTTCAAATGTCCAAGGCATACAAACAAATAAGTGGCATAGAGCCAAAGAACAATGGCATATTCAAATGCCCTTGAAGATGGAAGTAGCATAGAAAACACAATCAAATCTAATCTAGGAAAACTAGCAATGAAAGCATGTATAACTGTGTAGTACAAATCTATGTAAATGCTAAGATGTACATATGCTAAGTCTAACTAGTTATAGTCAACAAAAAATATGAGCAATGAGTAGCAATGATTAATATCAAGATATAACAATGTATAAAATGAAATGTATAGAATGTAAGGATAGAACCTAGTAATAACTGTGTAGGAGATGCCCTCGAGTGGGGGGTGTATCAAATGAATAAACCTAGATTGGTGTATAGACCCCTAGAGGGTAGATGAGATCAAGTTTGAATCAATGTAGTGGACCAGAGTCCAGTATGTAATCTGCAAGCACTTGACAAGAACAAGTGAAGCATATATGTATGATAAAACTGACTATACTAGAATAGTTAGCAATATGCAATATCTGGCAAGTAGTATAAATGTAAATATAGTAATGCATACAATCTGTAAATTTTGTGTTTTTCGAGTAATATTTGAATGTTTTTGTATTTTGGTATATTATATTGTTTTTGTGTTTTCTGAGTATAAGCTATGTACAAGCAAATGAAAATAAACTATGTACAACAAGCAAGAGAGAGAGTAAGTATGTACAAGAGTAGGAACCATACTAACCAATGAGTCTCATGGGAGACTCATTATCACCATGAATTGTGTCGAATAGGGGAACTGTGATTGTACATGTGATGTGAAAGGGCAACTATGAGCCTATGATCTATTGTGACATATAATTTGTGTTTGAAGCTGCCTATGTAGTGATGCTATGGTGTTGTGGCACTAACTGTGATGCCCTATGAACTGTAGGGATCTTAGGAACCCATCTAGTAGAAGAAAAAGTTGTAAGTAATGTAGGTGCCCTATGTTGAGAACCCCTAGGACCCAATATAATTTATCTCGATATAAACTAAGTAGAGGAAGATCCTCTAGAATTTGTGATGTATCGTTGATGCAGGGGCCTCTCTAGTACTAGTCTTTGTGGGAGAGTATGCATACATGTAACTACCATAGGAGTAGACCTAGGATACACTAGTGACTCTGTTGAACACTGTGATGTATGCATATGAGTTGTACTCTCTATTGTAATTGATAATCGTTCAATATTTGGTGATGGTGTTATAACTATAACTAGTGTCTGTGCTAGAACTGTTGCTGGTGTCTGTGTTAGAACTGCCTGTGGAATGGGTAGAGGATACTCATATGGGACACCCTCAACTTTAACCACCTAATTAACAAGTATATACTTAATACATTACTGTACTATAGATGGGATGGCTCAAAGCTGCTATAACCATGGAATGCCCAATAATATATCAAATACACCTACACTAAGTACTACTAGGAACCAAGTGGTTATGTGTGCTGGTCCAACCTATAATGGAAGCACAATCTCCCCGATGGAACTCTAAATGTGGCCACTGAAACCACTAATGACTATATCTGCGCGAAATATATCCCACTTTGTGTAGCCCAAGTGTTGTAAGAGTGTCATGGTGCACATGCTTATGCTTGACTCATTGTCAACCATAACACTGTAATAGGATGGTGGTCTATGTATGCTAATATGAAAAGCACATGTAAATTTGTGTCATCATCCACAATCTCGTGCTCTAAAAATATTATAAGTTGTCTAGGTGGCACTATAGTGTGATGCATGCCAATAATGTTATGGAGTGGACATGTCTCCTCTATAATTGTGTGATAGGAATCTAGTGGTGGATGCACTTGGTATGTATAGTGAACTCCTGATGTGCTCCCTGCCTCATTTATTGTATTCTTTGGGAAAGGATATGAATATATCTTTAGTGCCTTAGCCTCTGTTTGTTGTTGTTTTGGTTCCTCTGTGGGTGTGCCCACATAAATAATGTTAGCCTCAATGAGATCTTGTATCTCGTGCTTTAATCTAATGCATCTATTATCGTGTGGCCTGGTTCCCTGTGATAATCGTAGAATGCATTGGAATCATAACTCTTTGGAAGAGGTTGTGTCATATCAACCTCTTTAATGGGAGGGAGAGATATGACATTGCATTCCAATAATTGTTGTAGAACCCATGTTGGTGACTCTGGAAGATTAGTGAAGACTCTGCACTGAGGAGTGCATAAAACCAATATGGGATATGGCTCAGAAGCTGTGTTGACTGTGGCCTTTTGATCACTTTTATTTTTTGTTACCCTTACCTTGTATGGAGATTTGTTTGAACCCTTAATAGTGGATTTTGATCCATTTGTGTACTTGAATTTTTCCATTGATAAGAGCTTAACCTCTTTTTCCTTGATTGTGTGGCACATATCGGTAAATGTAGGAAACTTATTAAACAAGATAACTTCATGCAGTTCTGGTAATAGACTCTTTTTAAATATATCTTAAAGCTCTTTGTTTGCCATGGGGCTAGTCAATTTGGATAATATTGTCTTGTATCGTAAGACATAATTTGCAATAGGCTCATTCGAATTTTGCTTTAAACTGTGCCACTTGTGCACATGATATCTTATCACTAACATTGATAAAGAAGTGTGCTTGGAACATGTCAGCTAAAGGATTGAATATCGTGATAGGTTGATTTGGCAAATCATAGAACCACTGTAGGGCATAATCCTTGAGACTATGTGGAAATAGCTTCGTAAGAATCTAATTTTGAGACACATAGTCCAAGCATGCTACATGAAAGGCTCTGAGGTGATGCTCTGGATCACCCTTGTCATCATATAATGTGAGCTTGGGTGCCACGATACTGGATGACAAAGGATTTGTCACTATGTGATCTGCCAAAGGTGTGTGCAATAGAATGTTGGAATCCAAGGCATGTGAGGGCCTAGTTGTTCCCTTCTCGAGATGTAAACCCTTAGACTGTAGGTTATGAATCTCATGTGTAAGGGATTATACATCTGGACTAGAAGAACTAGCCACAAGTGGTGTAGTTGTCACTGATGGTTGAATAACAATCTTGGGTTGTGCTTGTATATTGTATTTTGAGCTATTAATCAAAACTACTATAAATAACAAGTTTAACCCAAAATCACAATAACATCAAAGAGAGAGAAATATAAGAATAATCAACAATTTAGGAGTGAATCCTTTCCATCACCTTGCTCGTTGTAGCTTCCCTCTGATATTTTTCAACTGCTTCCAATGTTATTTGAATTGTATGTGGATTGCTTGATAATGGCTTCAAGATGGCTTTAATGGCTTCTTTGGATGCCGAAGTGAATTGCAAGAGAGTATGGATGCTTTAGATGGCTGGCATGAGAGTATATGGGATGGTTATGGACTTTATAATTAGCTTAGCCATGCTCCAAGCATGGATATTTATAGGTTGGTAGAGGGAGTTTTGGGGGAATTCTTAATTATTTAGAAGCCTCTAATTTGGAGAGTTCTAAAATTTTTGAGAGGGTTCTCTAGATCTAGAGACTTATAAGTTAGATTAAGGGATAATGGGGTTTAGATGGGGATTTAATGAGTTTTAAGGCTCATAGGGATGTAGGAAAGGCTAGGGTGGTAGGTTAGCTAGGTGGTAGTTGAATAAATATGAATTTTTAATTTGCAAGTGAGCTAGTGGGTAGTTAATGTAGTAGGATTAATAGTTAAGTGGGATTTTTAGTAGGAAAATGAGGTGATTAATTGTTCATGGAGGGTGTAGAAAGGTTTATGGGTTGTAGGAAATATTTAATAGGATATATGATTTTAATTAATTGACTAGGATTATGGTTATATGATAAATTAGTGGGGTTAATAGAATAATTAAGGCGAGCGAATTTAGGTGCACATAGTGTTATCTGAGTTGGTTGAGTTGGCCCTACTGGAGGTGTAACAACATTATTAACTAGAGGGGTTAAAGATTGACAATTATTTG
Organism: Torreya grandis; assembly: GCA_037957365.1. Taxonomy (NCBI): domain Eukaryota; kingdom Viridiplantae; phylum Streptophyta; class Pinopsida; order Cupressales; family Taxaceae; genus Torreya; species Torreya grandis. The sequence goes on along the minus strand of JARHVA010000054.1, from coordinate 3,696,513 downwards.
TCTTTTTCTTGATTTCCAATATGGCCTGTAAAATTTGTGCATGATCAAGGGGTTGTTCCAGGATTCTATTTCTGAAGCCTCGCAATACCTCATCTTTGTTGATAATTATGTCATTATTGTTAAGTGGAGGGAGTGTGTCCTGATTCTCAATGTGGACCTCATCTTTCTCTTGGTTGTATTATTCATCTTTAGATGTATTGTCATTGAATTTCACATAATCAAGGTGTGAATGATTCATAGCTAAAGTTGTAATTGGTTCCTTGTCCTTGTTATAGGCTTGGATAACATGAAGTTGAATATGCTCTATAAGATTACCACCTAGTCTAGAACTTCTTCTTAATGGAAAAGAGATAAATTTTTTAGATGGCATATAGTAAATAAATTGAAATAGAGCTACTAAAATAAAATATATGAATTCTAAAAAATCAATAATAACTAATGAAAATAGGAGAAAAAAGGGTACAAACCCTAAGAGAATCTAAGGTTAGGGTTTTTTGAATCTAGGGTTTATTTGCAACAATTTAAATTATATGTAAATAAATCAAAACCCTAATATGAAAATTGATTTAATTTAGCTAGGTTGTTTAAAAAAATAAAAAAAATCAGAAGTGTGCATCCCTAAATTATTGCACAAAAATTTGGATTAATGCAAGCTAGGGGTTGAAGTAATATTCGAGGTAAGATGGGTTTACCAAATGATTTAACCTTTTAGGGTTTTACATGTGTAATTTCTATGTTTAGTTAAAGGGCTAATATGTCTAAATTAGTCAAATAATATGCAATAATTTAACACTAATTTGTTATAGATTTTGACCTCCATTAAATTTCTAAAAATAGTAATAAATAGGTTTAAATAAAAACTTATCTAAAAAGTGACTACCGCAAATGATCTGAGTTTTAAAAATTGAGTTTTGGACAGTTTTGAGTGCCGTCAATAGGATTCTGGGATATGTTTGCCACTGGATAGTAGCGCCCCACCTGGATAATAACACCATGTTGGTGTTGTGTCATCAAAGTGGCACCAGTGTCCTCTTTGAAAGATTGTTCCTATTTTCTATGAGCACCTGTTCTTGTGTTTTTAGGTTTTGTTCCTACACGCACAAAATCTATAACTTTGTGTTGTGCAAAAAACTTTATTTAGTGTGTAAAACCTAATCCTCCTTGCAAATATTATATGAGAAATAATTGTGTGTTTGTTAGTAGGATAAGTTGGACATCTTCAACACCCTATTGTGAAGAGAGTTGCCTACATACCAATGCTCTGCAGAGGGATCAAGCCCGATGTAGTTATCCCACCTAGTGTTTGATGCAAGTGCAAGTGAATGCTAGAATGAGAGTAGACTTGGATGCCTTGAATGTGCTTGAGCTTTTAAATATTTAAAAATTGGGCTTAGGGCTGTTGTAAATGGTAATATGCAAAAGTAGGGTAGAATATGGATCAAATACCTTAATTTTGTTAAACTTGTCTTTAATTTGAATAGGCTTTTGCATCTATTTTTCATCTACTCTATAAGGGTCAAATAGACTTGTATTTATAGTGATTTGTAACTTATGCCGATAAGAAAATGTGCTTAGGCTGACCTTAGAAGGGGTACACTTCTAAAAAAGTATCTACTCAAGAGAGTTATGGCTAAGGATAGTAGCGCCTAGTTGGGGACACTAATGCCATGTGGTTGTAGTGTCCCAAATGTGGTGCTAATGTTTACCTGGTAGAATGTTGAAAAAACTAGGTTGGGATCTGGGAAAGCTATCTTGGGACTATGTTCTGACTAACTGTAGGTGTCTTGGTCTGCATAATAGCTGAAAAAGTGTGTGTAAGGCTCCAGGATAGGTATAGGTATAAGCTAGAAATAAGATAACTCAAATGACACTCTTAGCATCCAATTACCACTTTTAGGTGATTACATTGAGTTCATGAACAAGCTACAAGATGCCCAAAAACATGTCATACCAAAATATGTTTTGGAAACTGCAACCTTAATCCATGTGCATACAACAATTCAAAAACGTATAACAAACTTGCTACAATTGATTAAGGCTATCATGTGCATATCAAAACCAACATAGGCATGTTATAATAGTTCTGATTTATGACAACCAATCTATACCTCCATGCTACAATCATCTGAATTCTCAAATGCATTCTAAACAATATTTATTTTCAAATAATCTATCCATAAAACCAATAATAAATGCTTACCATTACCCACTTGTAATGGATATGAGAAATCATCTATGGGCTACTCCCTCTTGATAGTTTCCCTCTTGGATATCTCTTCGCTTAGATGTAAATTAAAATTTTAGTTTTGAAACTAACCTTCTAAAGACTGATCTCTTACCATGTTACCTGTTAGCAATGGTGATTGGTGTTCCCTTAGGTGTTGTTCCCTCTTCATGGATTATTACTTAGATTTGTGGGCTTCTTCTTTTTTTTGCTTGAGAAACTTTTCATTTGCTACCTCTTGTTTTATATGCATTTGAACAACTTCCCTCTTGCTTTTATATGCATATTCCTTCTTAGAATGCTCATACTAATTGTTTGGGTGAAGTTGAGGATGAAACTCCCAACATTTTTCAAGCCAATGCCCACTCATGTTGCAGTGATTACATTGATTTCTTGCCCATTCTTTTGGACAACATGCCCTTCTTACCCTTATCCATGTCCTGCTTTGGAGAGTGGTATTTACAACTTGCATCCTATTTTTTTAAAGACATGGGCTTCTTTTGGGTAAATTTCCTCTTCCAACACATGGCTGCACAATGGTTATTCACTCGAAAAAAATAAATGGATATGTATACCAACAATTTTGTGTTACATGGCCACTTTTCTTACATTTGAAGCACACAAGAGAAGATTTGTTCTTTCCATACCTTCTTGGGTTGCCCTTTGTGTAAGCATGATGAGGTGGACATATTTTACCTCCTTTGGGATGTTCACCTCTCTTTGGAGATGCTTTGCATGATGTTTTTCTCTTCATTAAAATGTTGCCCCCTTCCTAGTACCATCAGACATGCACTCACATGGTCATGGAGTGATAATGTATTATCTCCTTCTTCATGGAGTTGTTATCCTCTTCTTGGAGACTATTTTTAGTCCCTTTGAGGTGGCTCAATGTTACCTTCCTCCTCATAAGATACTTGTCCATTCTCTTGAGAATCAAAATCCTTGTAGTTGACAAAATAAATGATTCCATTACCTTGCATGGGCTATTTTTCTAGATCCAGCGACTCAAGCTCTTTGCCTTTGGAAGTTTTACTTACTTCAGTTGTCTTGGAGTATTCTCCAATTCCTTTGCCACAAAAATATCACAAAATTGCGTATTTATGCCTTTATTTAACCCCCATGAGATTAATCATTTCTTAACTATTGATGCCAAGGCCCTTTTCATCATAACCCATCTTGTTTACCAACCTAGAGCCAAATCTTTAAGTATGCTTCTCAAATTTACCAAAGGAAGCATCTAGATCTTGATAAAAAAAAGAGAATGTGGTGGATTACTTACTTTGTTTACCTCAGTCATGATTTGTGTATCTTTAGTAGAGGACATTCTCCTTTGCATGGCTAGGTCCTCTCTCCTTTACTCTTGCACCATCATCTTGGAACTTTTTCCAACATCTCTTCCTTGGTTTGCAACTTGTTATACTTGAAAAAAAATTCACACATAATTTTTTAGTTCCCCAAGATTTTTTTTTTAAAATTATCATTTCAATGTCATTTTATGAGTTTTGTTGGCAAAATTTCCTTCAATTATTCGTATTTTGGATCCTACTAGGAGTAAGTCATATTTATAAATAAAAATCATCTGCACATGAATGTTACAACATGTAGAGAAACATCAACAAAAGTGATATTTGGCACTTATTTAGTTTGGAACTTATGTAATCTAACATTTTTTGCATTGGCGTTTGATGGTATTCAACACTTGTTCAATTTTGTGCTCATTGTACATAACATTCCTTATATTTGGCACTTGTTTGTTTCAACATCAAAATGATTGATTAGCAAAGTGAATGTGAATTCTAAAAAGCATCGAGATGAATTTTGGTAGACTAAATGTCAAGGTGGAATCATAGGTGGATTGAAAAATAAATAAAACTATTTGTTCTAGACAAGAATATTATAAAAAACATAAATTGAGGAGAAAATTTAATGTCATTTTGTACTCATGTTGCAATAGAAAAAGTATTTTCTGAAATATTTGAAAGCATTTTCAAATTTCCACTATTACTGATAAAAGTGGAAAATTTGGGGGATAATACCAAATTAATATAAGCAGAAAAGTGTAAAGCATTATTTCACGTCCCCACTGTGCAACAATGAAATGGAGTTTTTATAAAGGCTTGTCGCATTGGAGATTTTAACGAACTCTGCCACAGTACCAATGTGGAGATTTCAATGAAATTTGTTGCAACAAATTTTTTAGTGAACTTTTCTATAGTGGAATTTTTATTGAACTTTCTCATAGTGAAATTTTTATCAAACTTTATTGCAATGGAATTTTTATTGAACTTTTATGTAGTGGAGTTTTCAATGAACTTTGTCATAGTGGAGATTTTAATATGGAATAACAAAGTTGAATTAAAACGAAAAAAAATAAAAAATCTCCACATTCAAACTCCATTATGAATAATTATTTTATTAAAAATCTTGCTTCACTAATTATTCATCACCCATTTCATTTTTCAAGGTGCCATTTAGTTTATCAAAATTGCTACATCAACTTCATAAATGGCATCTCAATCTTTCAACCCCATTTCAAAGTAGTTGTTCAAGTTTTCATACCATACAAATTGATTGAAGCCTAAAAAATATATTTTTTAGCAAAGTAGAGGACTAAAGGGTTCAATGTCAAACTAGTGAAAAACTTAGCCAATAACCAACAAATATGCCAACTTGAGCTAACAAGGTGGTAATAAAACAAAGAAGCTTATGAGGTGCCATTTATAACTATAAAACGCCATCCAAAGTTGTTGTGCCAACCATATAAGGTTATCAAACTGGTATCTCAGCTATGAAACACCATTTAGATTATTTTTGAGGATGCCAAGTTAATGTGACCAAGTAATAACAAGACAAAAAAATAATTATTTAATGTTGTTTCGGCATGTATAACGCCCTTTATAAAGACAAAATCAGATTTCATCACCATTTCAAATTGGTATTCACTTAAAAAATGCCATACAAATTTTATAATAACCACTAAAAGTTTCTAAGATGCCATTCTAAAGAGTTTTGGGGTGCCTTTTAGTGATTATCCATATTTTTAAACACTATTCAACTATCTATGAGACCCAAAAATATAAAAAATAAAAGTTGAGACAAGTCAGAGGAGAAAATAAAATATTGAATGTAGTCAAAGATGCCATACTGCTATTCAACATCATTCAAGCCTAAAAAACATAATCAAACTTCATGCAAGTGATTATAGTTTGTTAAAGACTGAATTGATATTGCTTGCAGATCAATAACTAGCTAAGGGTAAATTCTTCATGAGATCTCTTCTTCCAAATTGATTATGAAACTTGTTTTCAATTTTCCAATTATTTTTTTAACATTGTTTTGGTGACTTAAATTTAATAATTTTTGTAAACAGTGTATTCAGAGACTTAGGCCCACTACATTGATTATTCTTCATTATTTTTATCTTATCTCTACGTATGTAGTCATTTGCAAACACAAAGATGAAGTACATATTTCAAGAAGCTGCACAACCTTCTACCCAAACTTAGATTAATTAATACCAATAATACAAACCTTTATCACATCAACATGTAGCTATTCATCAAACATTCCAAATCTAAAGGATAAATGTTGTTCACAAGGTAGGCATATCATAATGGTTTGCCTCAAGTAATAGTTTCTCATGTTTCGATGTAGTGTACAAAACTCATACTAGCATACATAAAACACTATGACCCTAAAAGATGCAAAGTGTTCAATTATAACAATGAACATGTTCTCTTACTAATGCCCGAGTATATTCTAGAAATGTTAGGAATTATAGAATATGAGTAAAATGTTGAAATCACCATGGAATCTAATCGATGATTTTGGGATGAAAACCTAGTCAAATGCTCAAAATTCATGAACAAGCATTGGATGGATAATAGGTGGTCTACTATAAATAGGTTTCTAAAGACTTTTCCAAGAGTTACTTCTATGATGAGGTGAATGACATAATTACCCTTCTCAACAAAGTGTTTGAGATCCCCTTTACTTGCTACTTTTAGCAATGGATGTGTGAGTTTATATGTATCATCCTCAAAGGGAAGCAATTAAATGATTGGTCATTTGTCATAAGTCATGTTATACAAAAATAACTCATTGAAGTAAGAGAAATGTATCATTTATACATGACCCTATTTGGTGTATGAAGTTATAAGAAGAAGAATCTTCTCGGGCTTAGAAATTAGAGGAACCATGGCTCATAAACAAAATAATGTATACAAAATTTACCCTCATCTCGAAATCAAGAAATTTTTTAAACATTTCAGGCATGTGGATGATACATTTATATTTCATATGATTAGGATTTTGGAGAATAATTTCAATAAAATATTTCAGTTTAAGCAACAACAACTACAAAATTATGCAGCTGGTTTAACCAATTTCCTAGCTTTATTTTTATCAAAGTATGTGCTTTCAATGGTGATCCTTAGAAGCTATTAAATTACATAGGTGACAAGTAAGATTTGATGGATTTGTGTCGGCAACAAGCTAAAATACATGGCTTATTGGCAAAAAAGCACAAATTTGGAGTACATTCTACAATTTTAATAAGGAAATGCATATGTTCTTCGTTAAATAATGCTAGAGCAATGGATGTTGAGATGACCAAAATGACTCAACACCCATTTGATATAAGTTTGAAATTCAATATTTATGGATTCATTGAAACATTTTTCATTCATTTAAAACTATTTAGTAGATTGTGAGGATGGAAAAAAGTTCATTTCAGAGATTATTCCAAGATGACACTGAAACAAATAATCACCTTTGATTTGATCTATGTGCCAATAAGAGTCACAGATAATATGCAATTTTTAGTAGATCTTGCCTAGAATCAAACACCTTTAAGTCCGATTCCTAAGATAGATTGGTCTAAAATTGAAGTGATGCCACTTGATGACAAAACTAAAACCATCATTGATGGCAACCTCTATTAGTTATAAAAGAAGATATTTGAATGCACTACAACAAAAAATTATTCATCTAAGAATCATGAACCATTTATAATCACTCAAAGAGAAAGGATCAAGAGTCTATCATATTCTTCTTCTAAGTCTTCACCGACAAAAAATGTAGCAGATAGAATTTAATATGATGAAGATTCAAGTCAAAGACAAACATCCAAGTATACTTTTGGGCGTGGAAAATTGAAAATCAATCGAAATTCTAAGATTTTCCATAAGACAAATTAACAAGAGAGTGAGAAAGTTTCAAAATCATCATAAACTATTCATTCTCCATCTCCTCTTAATGGTCTTGATTTTCCTAGATTAATTGATAGTACTACCTTGTAGTTCATGGCTTCTAATAAAAATCAAGACCTTGTTCTCAATGTTCCCAACTCTCCAAGAATGTCTCCACCAAAATAATATGTTTAATCTTTGTCTAGATTAGTTATTACTCAATCACTTCCTTCACCTCAAAATCAGATTGATGTTTATACATAAACTAAAGATGACACTTTTGTCACTAGAGAACCAACTTGGCTCAATAAAGTAGTCAAGAAGAGAGAGGATGGTAAAACCCCTTGCTATAGACTAGATGTAATTACATCCATGTCAACTCCTCCACCACCTAAAAATCATCATGTGGTTTCTAAAATCACTATTGATATGAAAGGAATAAGATATGCTAAGATAACTACCCCTATTAGCAACAAAAACAAATAAGACATGCCCATTGGTGATTATCAACTCTCTTGAGTAATCCTAGCCAAGTCTAGAATCTAAACAAATAAAGCCAATGGATGAGAGTCATTGGACATAGTCATTCCACATATGGAGAAGTATAAATATAAAGTGACACAATACAAAGAAATAAATTTTCAAATAGTGACATTTATTCAAAACCCCATCAATCCAAATTAAGCTTCTTCACTACCAATACCTATAGAGAGTGCATAACCTTATAAATATGTTTTTCCAATATCTGGAGAAATAGGAAATATGGGAAAAGCCACTAAAATATGGTCAGAGAACCTATTGATGGAGGTATTGATACTCATTTATGAGGTTATGAATATCTTTGATAATATTGAAATAGGGATGGAAGCACTAAAAGGTTTTGCATCCAAATTGACTAAAGAGATTGCACCCATCAAAGTAATTGCCCCTGATTTTCAAGAGATGATCCATTCAGGTTTTCCTTTACTAGTTTACAAAGGGATTTAAAATAATGAATGTCATAATCTTCATATTGAATAGTCTAACACTTTCACTTTCATAGTGAAAATGTTCAAGAGTTCCAAAGCAAAGCTCAGTGGCATAAAAAACAAGAGTAACATAGGATTGTTAGAAATTCAAGAGTTCATTATAAAAATCCCATGTGATTTCCACTATGGACTTGTCAAATCAATGTTACACAGAGTCTCAAAGAACAATTGTCAAATTTGATCAAGGGTGAATCTTCTACATCTTTAGGCTTTAGTGTTTCTTCTATCTCACAATTATTCAAACTCCATGTCTTGTTCGAATAAATAAAGAAAAAATTGACCAAATTTCATCTTGTTCTAGATCTTACCTCCGAAGAGTAGATCGTATGTGAAGTTTGCTTCAGATCTCAAGTTTTCTCTGAGATAGATAAGATAAAACATTCACTTGATAAATTTATGAAATTTAAGATTGCAAAGAAGAACCCTCAAAAGGAATGGATTGAAATGGTTGACATTGAATATTCCTCTCTAAATGGGACAACCCAAGTTTAAGCGGGGCCAATTTTATCACTTTTGGCCATGTCATAAAGCTAATTTATAATGATATATTATAAAATTATTTTTTCATAAATTTGCTTTGTTTTATTTCATTAAGTTGTGCTGTAATATATATATATATATATATATATAAATTTCATAAAGTGACTTTGTCTTGTCCTAAGTCGTAATTAAAACACTAACTACCTTTTGTAACCATTCATACCATTATAAATAGGAGTTACTGAGTAATTTGTAAGAGAATTTTTTATAGTATAGATAATTTTGTGGTGAAAAAAGAGAAGAAAAGACTTAGTGTTCTTTTTGCAAGGATTAATATTTGGAAGCTTGACAAGACTTTGTGATTTTTGTTTTCTTAGTGAGTGATCATTAGTCTTAAGTTTAGTGTTCAATCAATCTTATTTAGATTAAAGTAAGCCCATCTTTGTTATTTATTTGTATTAAATGTTTAATGTTGAAATTTCAATGCTCTTAATTACTTCTTGCATGCAATAGTGATTGAAATATAATTTTACTCAATCACGTGCATTCTTTCTTCATTTTATCATGCTCTCTTTCTCTCTTTCATTCCTTCCTTCCTACATTATTTTTCATTCATATGAAAAACCCCCATGAATGCAAATTTTGACTATATTTATTATGCATATTCTTTCCTTATATTTTCTTGTTTTCAATAAATGGAGTCTCCCATAATAATAAAGTAGGGACTTTATTCGCTTCACTACTAATAGATTACCCACTTTGCCCCTTGAAAAATAATCTACCATCAATTTTTGGTGTTTACCATGGGGAACATTTTTATCTTTTAGTGTTACCCACAAAATCTAGTGTTCTATCCATATGACCATCTATGAAATTTAAGCCCCTATCTACCAAACAAATCTTGATTGGGTATGAGCTACACTAGAGGATATCTTTTCTAACCTCTAATATTTCTTTTGGGATAAAAAAAATAAATGCGACTCAATATCAAAGGGTTGTAGTTGATTTAGATGCGAAAGAAGACATATTTGATCTTGCAAGAAGAGATACAACTCTCATTTCCAAAAGATAACATATACAAACTATGATAAGAGTTGTTCAAAGAGCTCTTAAACCACCTCCTACTCCCATATAGTAAATATTCTTCAACCTGGTTGAAAATGATTCACCAGAGCAAGAAAATCATAAGTAATTTCAAATTCTTTCTTTGATCTTCAATAACAATTTGATTTCAAATCAATCCCATAATGAAGAACAAAAACCAATAAATATGTAATTGTTATTTTTAGTCCAAAGAGAAACAACAAGAAGCTGTGACTATAACAAACTGAGCTCTAGTTCTCTCTTGAACACTATTTCCTTTGAATGTAAGCTTCCAAATTATGGTCTCAGTACCTTGGGAACCTGCAATAGGACCATTGGATCTAAGAGGATAGATGCTTAAATTTTTGAGAGGTTCTAAAAAAATTCCCCAAGTTCTCGAGAAATAGAAAACAGTATCCTAACGAGCAAATTATTGCATTATTTGTCGCATGCAGTATTATTGAATTAAAACATGAAGACATTGTAATAAGATTGTTTATGAAAACCTTGAAATAAAGAGTTGTGGATTGGTTTTATCATCTAAGGGCATGTTCTATAATTGATTAGAACACAATGAAAATAAAGTTTTAAGAGAGATCCAAACTAGCTGAATATGCACATGTCTTTATTACTCAACGATTATAAATGAAGAAAGAGCATCAATAACCTATGAGGGAATTTGTTGAAAATTTAAAAAAAAAATTGCATAATATACTTGCAGCTGCTATACCCACAACAAAAAATTAAAAATGTTTCTTCATTAACTCACAAATCCCAGAGGTAAGTTTCATTTTGAGAAGATATTGAGTAATAAATTTGAATGATGTTCAAAAAGTGCTGGTAGATTGAGAAAAACCTTTGACAAAATTAAAATTCAGGAGGGTAAGTGCACAAAGTTGGGGGATAAAAAAGGGCCTCCTTGTGGACATGATTTTCCTAAAATCTTAAAAATCTGAAGTTCTATAAATAATTTGAGATATCTACACTCCAAAATTGAAGATGGTGTAAGAACACGAAATGTAGAATTTAGAGTCTAGTTTCCAAAACACTATTTTTTAATAAAATGGTTAAGTATAACTAGTTCAAACATCTAAAATTTGAAGAACTTCTATTTTTTAAAGAAAATAGAGTAGATAGACTACCATGTGGTTCACCATTTTTTTAGCAGTGTTTAATATTATTTGAAACCCTTTCAGGAAAATTTAGATAAGATATGCTAGTTTGTGACCTATTTTTTTTAATTAATAATTTTTTTTAATGAATTTTGCAAGTAAATAGATCTAAAAAATCGACAAAAGCATGGATAGTCATCGTGCGGTGTGCCTAACTACCTTAAAAAAATGAAAATCATTTTTTTTAATGTGTGTATAATTAGGCATAGTTTGTGACCATATAAATTTTTTGGCATTTGGATCAATGAAAAATAAATTACATGAACATGTATAAGCATGTATATTTACAACATATAGTGGCCTAAAAAAGGTATAGTTAGAAATCAATATAGTTTGAAACCTTAAATTAGTAAAAAACTTATAAAAATCATATTTTTGGAAAGAGGAGATCATGATGGTATTAAGTTTTTGAATTTTATAATTGAAAATTATAGTGTATTTGGTGAATGAAGTTGAATTTTGTTGTTTTTATCATAACTGAGACAGGTCTAAGCCTTTGGCTAGGGAATCCAAGCCATTCCTGAGCCAAAAGATGCAATGTTTGAATTTAAATTAAAATAGTTAAATCACATTAGTAATGTGATTGAATTAATATATAACACAATCATGTTAGTAACAATATCACATTAATAGATAACATGATCGCATTATTATAAAAGTAATAATGCCATTATGTTATTATAAAAGCAATAACATGATTGTGTTATTATAAAAGCAATAACATGATCATGTTACTGATGTTTTGCATATAAAAGTATGTGAACATGCACATGAATCCAATCTTGATCCAAAGCTTATATTTACTACTCTAAATATTAAGTATAAGTTTGCATTTATATTGTTCCATTTATTTCCTTATATTTTAAATTTATTTTAGTAAATATAAGAAATTAGGGTCAATCTACATCTAATAGAATTTGTCTCACAAATGCACACCTTACGATGTGGAAAATAGTTTTTCAAAATCCAATCTGGTCAGTACTTAGGCATTTTTAGGGTCTAAGTATTAAACCTATGGATTTTAGTACATAAATTTTGTAATTAATATCCATTTTTGGTATACATATAGTCATTTTTAAGGTTTTTTTTGCCTTTTGGATTGATTTCAGGTGTTTATAAGAGTCCTAGGTTTGTCAAAATTGAAGTTTTCAAACTAATCACTTTGAACTCGAACCAAAGTGGTGTGATTAGGGTAGTGTAGGTCACATTAATGACCTGCACACATCAAATAACCATGTATGTTAATTTAACTTGTTCATCATCCCTCCCTATTCCCTGATCACTTACTACTCATCCCTCATCACCCTTAATCACTCTCTCGTCATTATTCATTGTCCCTAATCACTCCCTCATTGACCCTAACTTTCCCTAGTCATCTTTAATCACTCCCTTATCATCCATAATCACTCCTCCATTGACCCTTACTATCCCTCACCATCCATAATCACTCCCTCCTCATCCCTCCTCATCCCTCACCACTCTTTCCTCATCCTTCATCATCCATAATTGCTTCCTCATCATTTATCATCATCTCTATTCACTCTCTCCTCATCCCTAATCACTCCCTCATTGACCTTCATTGTCCCTCATCATTTCTAATCACTTGGGATTATCATCCCTAATCATTCCTTTATTGAATATCACCATACCTCATCATCCCTAATCACTCCCTCTTCATCCCTCATAATACCTAATCACTCTTTCCTCATCTCTCATCATCGTTAATCACTCCCTCATTAATCCTCACCATCCTTCATCACTACATCATTGACCCTCACCATCCATAATCTCTCCCACATCATCTGGCATAAGTATATTCTCTAAAAGTAACTTTGATTCCAATCATATTGTTTTTAATCCATTATAATATAAATTAACTCTTTTCTAGGACTTATTGTGTTGTCAATACCCATTTGTGATAGTTGATTTTATTACTGAATGAATTGGATGATCTTTCAAATTTATAGTCAAGTAACATAAGTACTAACACAAATAGAGTTTAAATTTTATTTCATAGAATTATCTTTGTTGTGCAACTGATTATTTGAATCTTTATTCAGTCCCACCTTTGGTATATTAGTTCAAAGGATAAAAATTAAACATAAATCTCTTGTATAATTTTCTAATTCTGAGAATATTTGTATCAGATGCAAAGTTATTTGGTGTTTCCCATTCCAGTATGACTTAAATCTTGTTTAGGTTCAAACATACACTCCTTGTGTGTGTAGTGTATCCCAAATAATTTATCTCTTGCATGAAAAATGAACATTTATTCATGTTATCATAAAAATGTGCTTCTACAAAATGTGAAAACACTAGTTCAACATGATGTGGATGTTCATCGCATGTTTTCTAAAGATTAAGATGTCATTAAGGTAGATTAAAAAAAATGACATAGGTAAAGGGCCTGAGGATGTTTTTCAACATCTCAATGAATTAATTCGCTACATGAGTTAACTTGAAATGCATAACCAACTAGTAAATCAATCCTTCCTTTATTTTTAGGACTATATTCCAAATGTCTAGAGGTTCAACATGAATATGATGATACCCAAACTTAAGATCAATTTTGGAAAAGACTTCTACACCATGAATATGGAATAAAAATGCCTTAATATATAGATGAGGATAATAGTTTGTCACTTTAATCTTGTTAAGATTTTTTAATTGATTCACAACCTCATGTCCCATCCTTCTTTGGCACAAGCATAATTGGGATTCTGCAAGGCAATGATTTGGGCATGATGTGTCTATTATCCATGATTTCATGGATTTACTACTTGATATATTAATTATCTATAAATTATATGTTGCATAAAGAGATTTGAGGTAGAGGTAGTTAAGGGATCAAATCAATAGTATTGTTTAGTGTACAATATTTAGGAACCTATTTAGGTGACTAAAAAATATACTTGTATTCATCTAGTTTATGGTTCAATTATTTTGTATTTGTTATTTTTGGATAAACCACACTATGATATGGTGACATAAGGATGTTATTACATTTACTTACTACCATCAAGAGTACACTTATTACTATAACTGACAATATTATTGCACTTCCTGGCACTAGTGATTGAAAGCTTATGAACTAACTACGATATATGGTATTTTATATCATGACAATCTATCACAACATTTCAAGGATTTAATTCATATAATACATGTAAATGATAAATATATGGTTGAACACATGTGAAATATCACAAAAATCTAATGGTGAGATGCCACAAATGATTGCATCTTTCAAAAGGTTGATTTTATACACCAAGTGACATTACTAGGTGATCCATTTCTCAAGACTTACACTAGACAATACACTAGTGTATGGTTATGGATGATGTATCAATTTTAAGTTCAATTTTTGAAAATATACTTTAGGAGAAATTAAATTCTTCTAACTTCCATTGGAAATGAAGAAGTGTATTGACTCACCATTGATCTACATTTGTTAATGAAACAATGTTTTTAATTCATATAATTTCTTGTTGGGGGAAGTAGAGATATTTTTAGTACTGACCATATCATTGGGTTCATAATCTATTATCTACTTACCTTTTTATAGTGATAGATAGCTTGTGCCACTTTTTGAGATGTGCAAGTAGAGATCTCATATTTTGACACTCTTCATTAGATTGAATATTGAAGTTATGAATTAAGCACCACTTTCCAATCTTGGACTACTTGTTCTAATCAATTGAAAATTATTTTCCACTCTCTAATATGATCACTCAATCAATAGACATACAAATAAAAGGACTTTAATGTAATTATTTAGATCATAAAATGTGCTCATATAGAAAGCAATTGATTGGTTTCAGTAAATCACATAGCTTGGTGATCCTCATATTTACCACCCATTTTTGGTGTTATGATGGTTTTACTTATTTCTCTTTTTTTGGTGGATCTTCAATTGTGAATTACATCATTTATAATAGGCCCATACTTTTTCATAGGTGCTAAATATTTATATTTCAAATTTTCCTCTACATAATTTTGATCACTGTGTCTTATATTTATGCTAGCACTCAACTCTCCACTTGTAGCTCTTAGCATTGTTAAAACCTAAAAAAATGCCACCATCAAGGTATTGGATGGAGTGATTAAGGATGACGAGGGATGAAAAGGAATTGAGTAGAGATGATGAGGGATTGTGATGGTCAATAAGGGAGTGATTAGGGATGGTGAGGGTTAATGAGGGAGTTATTAAGGGTGATGAGGGATGAAGAAGGAGTGATTAGAGATGATGAGGGATGATGAAGCAATGATTAGGGTTGATGAGGTATGGTGAGGGTCAATGAGAGAGTGATTATGGACAATGAGGGAGCGATTATAAATGATTAATACTGGTGAGGGTCAATAAGGGAGTAATTAGTAATGAGGAGGGACAAAGAGGGAGTGATTAGGGATGATGAAGCAGTGATTAGGGATAATGAGGGATGGTGAGATCCAATGAGGGAGTTTTAATCATACTTCCCATGATCCTACTCTTTCTTATGATTACACATCAACTCATGTACAGACTACTAACCCTAGTCATCTCATTTTAAGACATATGCCACTTGCTTGGACCTCTCTCGCATCATATTTGTAACCCCCATATATCCTTAGTCCATATTGGCCCTTTTGCACATAAGACAAGCCTTTTAGAGACCCCCTTGGGGCTTTTTGGGAGTCTGTTGACCAGCCTAGGCCCTTTTTTGACCTAGGTCATGGCTTGTGTGAAGTAAAATCATGAATTAGGCTATACTTTTCCTTCACCAAAGCCATAGCCTAGGCTGTAGCCTAGGCAGAATATGCCCAAAAGTGCCAAAATGAAGCCAAACGGTAAAAACAACTAGTTTTAGGTCTTTTGGTGGATTAAGTTTGGGATATAAGCCTCATTCTCATTCATTTGAGCCTCTTATCTTCTTTCTCAACACTCTCTCTTGATTCTTATTCCATTTCTTAACTCTCATGCCTTCTTGAATTTCTCTTGATTCATCTTTGGCACTCTTGAGCTTGATTGGTGATAGAAGATCCCATTTACTGTTACACATTTACTTAGAGACTACATTGCTGCTCTCAGTTATTCATGCTTCCTTGTGGCTTGCTTCCAAGCTTCTAAAGTTGGCATTGCACCTGATTTGTGTTCTTGGTTGGATATTTTACATAATTTCAATCTCTCACTTCACCTCCTCCTTCGCTCTTGGATTTTGGTTTGGACTTCAGCTTGCACATAACTTGGTCTTCTTCCTACATTGCTTCCTAGCTTGGATTCCTACTTGGTAGAACATCTGCACTTCATCTTTGAGCTTGATTTGAGAGCACTTTGATATGTAAAGTGAAACTCCATTATTTTGTGTAGTGTAAATGTTAGGGTTTGAATTGTTTTAATGAAATAGTTATTTTTGTGCATTGCTTAGGGTAGTTTCTGAAGTTTCTTGCATTTGTATATGGTTAAAGAGTACTTTCATTTCTTGAAATATTCATTCATTGCATATCATTACTCTCTTTAGAACCATTCCTAATTGCATAGTAGAGATATATATGCTCAATATAAACTAGAAAACTTGCTTAAACATTCTCTCTCTTGCTAAACTAGAACATTGCATTGTTAGAAATCAATAGTATTTATTTAGAAAGATAGTTCAATATAGAATATGCATGCTCTTGAACCCTTTATTGAAAATGTATTTATTTCTTATAACTTCTTTCATTTGGCCTCAAAGTGCCTTATCTTCTAGATTTACATTTTAGTTCATATCTCCCCCCATTTGGTATTATTGTTTTTGCTTTGTTTATGCAATCAATAATCTAGTCTTAGCTACTTGATTTATTGTGGTTAGACCCGCTAGAGTTACTTGCATACTTTGTGTGCCCATTAATGCTACCTCCAACCTATTTTTCAAGTATATCTATAGCTTGGTACAAGCTGACAAACCAAATAGCTACTATAGATCTCATGTAGCCCATAGAACCCTTGAGCCTTCTAGACTCTAAGTGGTTTGCTTTAGCACCCTACCAAACACCAGTGGTTTCATTAAAATTCTTAGAGATACATTATGGCACACTTGATGGGACCTCACATATAGTTTCACATTAGTTCTATCCCATTTAGAGTTCTCTTAGCCAACTCCCCTCTGTTAGTTGTTAGGCTTTGCTTTTAGTTATGTTTTGGCTCTCACCTTGGTTGTTTTCTCCTGCTTTAGTTTTGTGTCTTTCTCTCTATTAGTTCTCTATCAATTTTCCTATTCTATTATCTTCTATATTACTCATACTTCATTGCATCCATGGCTGATCTCCCACCGTTGGGATGCCAGTCCTAATGAATTTAGGGTCTCATCCCTGAGCTCACTAATGAATAAGCTACATTTTCAATAGAATGCCATATACACCATAAGACCCAGGAGCTTCCCTCAACCTAGCATGGTAGCTACACCCTCTCACATTTGAGAGGAAACAATATTGGTAGGACTATAACCAACAGACTCAGTATTCCTTTCACTAGTTCAAACTTCATTCATCTGAGGATGTTTTGTCTTAGACTCATGCCATGCCTCATTTACCCATTCGAGGTGATGAAAATCTCCTTGTACAGCTAGGACCTGATGAGTTACATGTAATTATTGATGAGTGTTTTAGACATCTTCAATTAAATGAAGTGCTTCCTTCTCCCCTTAGGAGTCAACAACGTGCTTCCTTTGGAAATAGGGCCTGCACCTGATCAATGTTGAGTGCCTTGACTAGTTCTCACATGAGTTTCCTACCTCTTTCCTAGTTGAAGAATCTAGAACAAGAACATCCTCACACCCATGTTGTGGGTGATAAGTATTCTAACTCGGTGAGGTATCCCCATCCTATGGGTTCCTCCCATCCTCCTATTCTTTCTTTTAGAGTTTATGATTGGCATGCTGATTTAGATCACCACTTTTAGATTAGAGATATGTGGGATGCATATCGAGAGCATCATAGCCATCGATTAACCCTCTCTAATGGCATATGACTAGCATCATCGAGATCTTGCTCATCATGACCATTTATATGAGAATGTCACATTTTCCCATTATTCACATGGTGACCATCACACTTTTCATGTTCATTCTCCACCCCATGGTAGAGATGATTTCCATTAGGAGCATCCTCTCGATCAAGAGCCTCCTCGACATCATATTACCCTTGTTCATGGTCATGGTGATGCCTATGGGCATAAGAAACATCATCACCATTATAATCCCCCTCTCAGAGTTCATCACTAGCCTGCTATCAACTGTGCTTGTGAGGATCTCCATCAAAATCTTCTAGCCCCATGGGTACATGTTATTCCCCTTCCTACTCCTATCCTTGAACTACCTAAGTTAAAAGGGACACAAGACTCTAGTCCCATATAACATATTATGGCATTCATGAAGGTGTGTATGGATTAAAAATAGGATGAAGGCATGATGTTGAAGCTCTTCATTCATTGTTTGTGAGCCGAAGCTCTTGTATAGTTTTAGAATTTATCACTAGATTCTCTGTCTAGTTTCCAACTCTTTTTGGATGACTTCATCCAAAATTCAATATTTATAGACCATTTAACCTCAGCATCAAGTCACTCACCTCCATGGTGTAGGCCAAAGGTGAGTCTAACTTTGATTTTGTACATAAATGGTGCTTAGCTATTCATACGTGTAGGACTAGGTTTTTGGATGATCAGCTTTATGATATGTTTAGATGAGTATTGAGGTAGGAGGTTCACCTCGAGGTCCTCAAGTGTGAACCTACCTCTTATGATGAATTTTTTAATGAGTGTCTAAAGATCTAAGTGTTTAAGGTGTGTGCGGGCATGTATCCCATTCCTTCCCAAAAGTCATATTTGTCATGCAATCGCAACTGTAATGTGGCTAATGGTGGTAATACTCATTCTCCTCTCAAAAAGAAAGACAAGAAGGATAGCCATGAGGTGAATGCCTTAAGCAATAATCCAACTTAAAATAAGGCTTCTAAATCAAGCATAACAAAGTAATGGATGGTGTTTCCTTATGACCCCACCATGTTTTTTAATTTTGATTAGATCAGGGGGCATGATGACAACAATTATGCTACCCAAAAGTCTGGTGGGCAAGCCTCATCTCTATCAAATTTTTTTCTACTTTTAGAACCCAACTACAAGTTAAATGTTTTCAAGGAGCCTCTACCTGACCATGATTAGGAGAAGAAGAAGAAAAAGAAGAAATCAAAGGCTAAGGCCCCACATTCCCCTTCTTGCTCTTCCACCTCTTTTGACTCCTCTTCCCAGGTTGACTTGAGAGAGAAATCCAAGTGTGAGAGTAGAAAGGTTATTTTTGCTATCAACATAACCTCTACTAGGTATGAGTACTTTGTTAACACAAGCTTTGATTAGGTCACCAACCCTATTAGAGAGACTAGTGGTGTTTGGCCCCCTATGCAACCCATAGGGTAAGAAATATTAAGGTTAGATTTGACTTTAGACATAACATCCCTCCCTAGGCTAGACAACATTCTTACTTCATCATAGAGGAGTTGTAGGGCCTCTCAATTGGGATCTCCATTTGGGACCTTCTTCACCTTTTCCCTGAGCAAAGGGGCCTCATCTTCAATGAGATTGGTCTCTCTCATGAGGCTCTGCTACATGATGATGTCTAAGTATTATTCAAATTTGATGCACATGAGCACCCTCATCCTCCCATCTTATCTTTTGACCTAGCCTTTTTGTCTGACATTTTAGTTCTTGAAAAGAGGCCTCATTTCCCTCTCTTATCAAGACTTTTATTGATGATTTTCATGTTAAATGGTGCATCATAAATGAAGGATCAGTGTTAAATATTGTGCCCCTACATGTGTTTAATGAGCTCAGGATTAGTTGGAAGAAACTCTTTGATTCTCATCATAATTATGTTAGTTTCAATAGCAACACATTTATGCCAGTGGGGAATGTGAAGTTTGAATTCAATTTTGTCCCCAAGATAGTCAAAATCAAGTTTTGTGTGTTAGACCTTAATCTTTCATACAACATGATTCTTAGTCATTCTTAGATCACTACTATGCAGGCCATCACATCGACCACATTTTGCATGGTGTATTTTGTTCATGAAAGTGAGGTTCACACCTTGGAGGTTGACCCAGCTCCTTGAATGTTGCTCTATGTAAAGACAAAGCCCTTAGGTGAGGCTTTAGATGTCTCCTCATGGGGGTATTTATATTCTCATACACCCCCTATTTTTGAGTCTCATTTCTTCAAGGATGAACATTTTGATATGGATGAGTAACGATCAACATTCATTCTTTTAGAGTCTAGCACACATTGGCTAACTCCCTCTACCACGACACCAAGCCAACCCATCTCTTTTTAGATATCTCTTCCAGGATGTTTCTCTAAATGTTGAGCTCCCCTTTATGTCGTGCTTTACCCATTAGAGTATAGGCTCTCTCCATGCATATCACACTGAAACCACCAGACTGGTCTAGTCCAATATTGAGCGCTATTTCATTCATGTTACAACATGCAACAAGTTTAAGGAGAGAAAGGCTTACACCAATCTCATACAAGCCTATCATAAGTATCATTATCCCCTTACTTGCCTTGGTTTGGATATTTCTCTCATAGATGGACCAACCCCAGGCCTTCCTATGGTGAATGTCTTAATGGTTGAATCTAAAGTTTTAGATGATTCTCTACCTCCCATGCCTGAGTGCTTCAAGGAAGGTAACATTATGGACATCAAAGGATTCATAGATATCAACCTTGGTACTTCAACAAGGCCTAAGATTGTCAAGATTAGCGTCAACCTTTCTCCTAAGGAATGAGATGTTTTGGTCACCTTATTGCACAAATTTTTAGACGTATTCACTTGGGAATACACTGACATGAAGGGCATGGATCCTAAAATAGTCATCCATAACCTCATTATGGATAACAAGACTTGGTCTATTTGCTAAAAGCAATGGCTCATGACTCTCAAAGTCTCCCAGTTTGTCAAAGCAAAGATCAAGAAACTTATTTGAGTTGGCTTTATCCAAGCTATTGACTACCCCCAATGGATTTACAACTTTGTTCCCATTCTCAAGAAGAATGGGGTTATTTAGTTTGCATCAACTTTTGGGATCTCAATATAGCCTACCCAAAGGACAACTTTCCTACTCCTTTGATAGACTAGATTATTGATTCCACCACTGGTTTTGAGATCATGTCCCTCATGGATGATTTCTCTAGGTACAATCAAGTCTAGATTGCACCCAAAGACCAACACAAGATGATGATCACTACCCTATGGGGTACCTTATGCTACGTCCACATATCAACATGCCATGACCCATGTTTTCCATGACCTTATCCATAATATCATTGAGTGTTATGTCGATGATCTCCTTGGTAAATCCTACAAGCATGATGAGCATATACGAGCCTTCAAAATCATATTTGAGTATCTTTGAGAGTATCACATTGCTCTCAACCCCGAGAAGTTCATTTTTAGTGTTTCAATTGGAAAGCTTATTGGCTTCCTCATTTTGTAGAGGGGAATTGAAGTGGATCTCGATAAGATCAAGGTGATCCTTGAGATTCTTCCCCCACATAACCTCATCTAGTTGTAGTTTTTCCTAGGAATACTTAACTTTCTCAGATGTTTTCTTGAGGAGTATGCTCACAAATCCATACCCCTCACATGTCTCTTATGAAAGGATACTTTGTTCTTATGGTATGATGAATTATAAGTGGCTTTCAAAGAATTAAAGCATTTAATGCATAATCCTCCCATCTTGATGGCACCCATTGAGATGCATGAGTTTATATTATATACATCTATCACTGATCTTTCTATCGAGGGCATGTTATGTTAAAAGGATGATACCAACAAGGAGAGAGTTGTTTACTACATCTCTCGCATGTTGGTTGGACCTGAACTCAACTATCTATGGTTGATCATCAGTGCCTCTCCCATGTCTTCACTAAGAAGAAGTTGTGACATTACATGTTGGGTTAGACTACCAACATGATTGTCTAGTTTGATCCATTTTGCCACTTGCTTAACAAGACACATCTTGTTGATAGGACTACAAGGTGGATCATGCTTTTTCAAGAGTTCAGCCTTTGCATCATTAACCAAAAATCCACCAAGGGCTTGGATGTGGCTAACCAAATCATTGAGTGCCTACTACCCAACCCTAATGTGGAGTTGGTTGATGATGCCTTTACTAATGAGATGGTCTACTCAATCAATCATGTTTTGGTCTCTGAGTGTGATTAGTATCAGGACATTGTCTGTTACCTTGAAGGCCAATCTTATCCCACTACCACTTCTTCATAGGAACACTATCAGATCTGTAAGCTCACCATCTACTATGTCATCATTGGTGACATCTTGTTTAAGAGAGGTCTCAATGGTGTGTTGATGCAGTGCCTCATTCCTGAAGACATTCCTCTTGCGCTTGAGGAATCTCATGGGAGAGTTTGTTGTGGCCACCCAGGAGGGCAGGCCACTACTTAGCATATTATTAGGATGGGATACTAATGGCCCAATCTTATTAAGGATGCAGTCTAATATACCAAGAAGTGTAAGATGTGTCAAGTCATAGGGGATGTTATCAACACCCTGACTGACCTCTTACACTCTATTTCATCCCCTTGGCCTTTCTTGGTTTGGGCTCTTGAATTCATTGGCGAGTTTAAACCTACCTCTTCTAATGGCCATCACTAGTTCATCACCACCATTGACTATTTTATGAAGTGGATTGAGGCCATGCCTCTTAGCAACATGTGTGGGAAGACCATCACCAATTTCATCCTGAACCAACTTATTTGTAAGTTTGGGGTTGCTACCATGATTATGGTTGATAATGGCTTGGGCTTATAATTCCCTAAGATGCATGAGCTTTTTGAAATTTTTGGGTTCAAGCTCTATTTATCCTCTACCCATTACCCCTAGAGAAATGGGTAAGCAGAGTCTTCAAATAAAAATTTGAAGAAGATGCTTCTTTGTACCATTGCCCAATCCAAGAGAGGCTGGCATCTCATGCTCTATCCTACCCCTTGGGCCTATCTAACTAGCTTCTAAATGACCATGGGGGCAACCCCATACTCTATCATGTATGGGTCCAAGGCTATTCTTCCCTTAGAGGTCTTAATCCCTTCACTATAGGTTAAGACATTTGATTCTCTTTTTGATGAAGAAGAATGCACCACTTGCCTTGTTGAGCTTCAATAATTAGATGAGTGATGCTTGGACGCTCTTGAGTATAATTGACCATGCTTACCAACATTATCAACACCACCAATTCAAGAAATTGGTACAACCTCATCAATTCAAGTTAGGTGATATGGTCCTTATTTTTGATAGGGAACATCGTAAGAAGGGAAAACTTGCACAAAAGTGGTTTGGCCCTTTTGTTATCACCGCCTCTTTAGAAAATGGGGTTTTCATCTCTGAATTCTCGAAGGTGAACCCCTGTATCACCTGATCAATGGGTTCTACCTCAAGACATTTCATATCTAGGGCCTGTATGGCCCTCTAAGAAAGTTGCCTATGGTGTTAAGGTGAGTCTTTCCTCTCTCCTATCACCACTAACCTTTGTGTTACTGGTATATGTGTGTGCACAAGGTTCTTTATTAGTAGTTCTTATTGTTTAATCACATGTATCTAGTAGTCTATATCAAATGAAGCGTACACATCACACACATAAATCATATACACACATGTGTTAATAATGAGATAACCAATGTGTGTGTGTGTATATATATATATATATATATATAAAATACATGTTTTCTCTAGGTACATCACATGAGATTGTAGTCCCTAAAAATACCACATGCATGGCTAAATATGCATACCCCATTTAGCCTATGACTGGGTGATATCTATAGTAATCATGCTTCAAGTGGAGATCTTGATCTTTGCCTCTCGACTAGTTGATCTACAGTCTCCTCTAGTGTAGTCAGTCAGTCTGCCCTCGCTATAGGTGCCTCTACTCCTCTGGTTTACTCTCATGTTAGCTCAACCCATAGTTGATCGATCTCAACCTCTGCTCTCATTAGTCATACCTTGGTATCCACTACAACTACCCTCTAATTTGCCAAAAATGCCTCATGACATGATAATTTGGCCTTTAGTTGTGGAATCTTATGTCATGTCCTCACTAGCTCAAGTAAGGATCATACATCTACTCACTATAATTGAGTATGAGGCTCTACCCCTATCAATAAATATGATGCCCACTCTATTAGTGGTATCACCACCACATCAGGGAATAAATCCCTTAGTAGTAGGTCCACCTGGGGTCTAGTCCAGCTACGTTGGTCTCTTACACACACATAGAGCATATGTGTTAGTTGTATATCGACTCTCACTAAGGATGAGTATAAAGATGAAGTGATATTTATAAAATACACTTATCTTACCTGGTAATGCTGATGGCCTCTACATCCTTATTTTAGGTCATGTTCCTCCTAGTGGTTATGTTTCTTGCCATGGTATCCTCTTTCCACCATCTCCCCCTCGCTTTATCTCAGTTGTCCTCAGCCCTAGCTGGCCTAAGTTGTGCTTATCTCCTTTACCCCCTAGATCCTATCTCCTTGGATGATGGTATGAACCTTGTGGACCTTGAATCTCCTCCCATCTCAAGTAGGGATCTACCCTAGCATCCTCTGGCCATGCTATAGAACTATAAGGATCTCAAATTTAGTTAAATAATACATCCAAATCCAACATGGTTCACGTGGGCCCTACCTTGCCTACAAACTGTGTAACCCATGTTGTGCCTTCCTCTAATGTAGGGTATGCCTCACTACCATATGGTGTCTTCGATCATGTCAATGGGAGCCTCTCATAAGCCCAAGACATTAGTAGGCTGGGCTATGTGAATCTATCCAACCTTGTGTGCTAGATGTGATCCAACTACTGGTATAGTCCACCTAAGATATACTATCCCCAAGCATATCTTTATCCTCCCTCTATGTGTCGGACAACTCTTATCCATGAGAGTGGTAATTGTCCTTACTTTGGTCAGTGTAGAGCCTCCTGACCATAGTCCCTGATATCACTATCCTGAGAGTAGGTACCCTTGGAGACAATTTTGTGATTTTCAATCTATGGTTATTTTGCTTTGGGTGGGGTCCCACCAAGTAGAGCTCTATTGATAATATGTCCTACACCAATGTTAGATCTATCTATCTACTTGTCAGCTCTACCTCATAGAGTTGGTAGATGTCCTCAATGTTGAGGATCACCTCTAGCTCAATCCTTAGCTAGAACACATGCCTCTTAGGTACCCATGCAATCACCAATGCATTCACCAGGTCTCTAAGGTAACGTAGTGAGGGCATGTGTACTAGCCTCCAAAGTCCTACACTCTATAGGTGATCCTCATCCATCATAGGTAGAACATCTACCTCCTTAGCCAACCATGCTAGAACTCTCTCTCGATTGGTCACCTCACATGACCCATCTCATTGTGTTGGTCACTCTCTCACCTGTGAAGGTCTTCCCTCCTCTAGTATGTTAACTCCTCTATGTGTCTACATAAGCAAGTGAATAGATAAATGGATTAGTCTACTATCCAAAAAATGATTAAGAGCAAGTAAAAAATAATGTTTTTTATCTAACTTATTTTTCTCTCTCCTTCCTCTTTCGGCCCCTTTTGAGACCTCTTGGAATCCACTGGGCTCCCCAGGGCTTATTTTGAGGCCTCCCTACCCTAGGCCATGATGTTTTGGGAAAATACATAGCCTAGCTTAGCCAAGCCAAGGCTTGCATTGGGATGCCCTAACGAGCCCTAAGGCTTCTCCTCCTTTGCTCCACAAGCCATGGTTTGAGCCTCGTTGGTCCCATTTTCTTTGGCTCACCTAGCCTACCATTTTAAGTACTTATTCTATCTGATTCATTTACTGAATCATTCAAAATGAGTCAAAACATGTTTAGGGCCTTCTAAACCCCCAAAAAATGAATAAATTTGATAAAATTCAATCATGAAGCTTACTCGCACCATCCTGTACATCTCTGATGTTCTTTCTTGTCTTTGTTTTCTTTGCTTGTGCTTTAGTTGCTTGTGGGCTCTCCTTTGGCTCTCTCAAAGTGAAAATGACCTCCTTTCTCTCTTTTTTCTTCTTTTTAGCCCCTTTTTATTGCTTTTTATGGGTCCTTTTTGGGTGTTTTACCCATTTTTGTGTTTCAAACTGCAAAACCTCCATCTTAAAGGTTTTGACACATTCTAAGCACATTGGTGGCCTCTATTTTTTATTCTAAGGCTTCTTTGGGCCTACTATGACCCCATTTTGGTCTTTGGGATCCCTTCTAGGTCCTTGTTGACCTTCCAAGCTTTTGTCCTATCTCATGGGCACCCAGGGATAGAAGGTACTTGATGTGCTTCTTTTAGTTAGTCATCTCTCTAATTTTCTACAGTTGATCCATTCTAACTCCATCTCTCTCTCTTGTTCATCATGGTTGCAGGTAGGGTTGTCAATTGGATGTGATAGTTTGGGACTTACTCTAGTCTTGCCAACTGGTCTTCATTTTCTCTGAACTTGCCTCCACTTTTCCTTTGTTACCTCTCACCATGGCTAGTGTGGGTCAATCATTATGATTGTGGCTTTATTTCATTATTTTTTTCCCTCATGCAACTTGTTTACACTACTTTGCCTTGAGATCACCTTTTTGTAGTTGTTAGTTTTATGTCCTTGACCCCCATTATGGTGCACCTCTCAGTGGTGATTCACATCGATGGTCACAGTTGGGGTACCCTAGGATCAGTAGTTGTGGCTTGGGTTATCGATGATTAATGGGGCCATAAGATTGTTATAATTAGTTTCTTCCTTACCAATAAGATGAATAATGCTGCCAAGTATCACGTAATTATTGGTGCTTTGACCGATGCCCATGATTTGGGCATGTACTATGTGTAATTATTCTCTAACTCACTCTTAGTCATGGTTCAACTCATCGATGTTTGGGCCATCCTTAACTCTGATTTGCTTCCCCTCTTTGAGGTGATGCATAATTTGCTCTCTTTCTTTGAGGACGTCTAGTTCACTCATATCCCTCATAGGGAGAACACTAAGGTTGATGCCCTAGTGAATGCCATTTTGGATAGTATACTTTTATTTGATATCACTTGTGTCCCTTGTTTATATGAGCTAGAGCTAGAGCTATAGTTGGATTTTGGATTATGAAACATTTACACTGTCACTCATGGATCATGTCAACAACTCTTTCTTCCATCATTCTTATTTGGTAAGTGTAGGTAATGTTTCCTTTCATATTTTTAGTTATTGATTTCATTTGCTTTGGTGTGGCTTCTAGGTACTGTACAACACTCCTTATTCATTTAAACATCAACTACTTGTACTTTAGGGACATGTAATTATACTTCCTAGGACCCTACTCCTCCTTATGATTACACATTAGCTCACATACAAACTACTGACCCTGGTCATCCCACTTTTAGACATATGTCACCTACTTATACCTCTCTTGCATCTTATTCTTACCCTCCATACATTCTTAGTCCATATTGGCCCTTTTGCACACAAGATAGTAATTCTAGAGACCCCTCAGGGCCTTTTAGGAGCCTTTTGATCAACCTAGGTCCTTATTTGACCCAAGACTACATCTTATGTGAAGGAAACCCATGGCTTAGGCCACACGCTTCCTTCACCAAATCCATAGCCTAGGCATAATGTGCCCAAATGTGCCAAAATGAAGCAAAATGGTTAAAAATGCTTAGTTTTAGGTCTTTTGGTGGATTGGCTTTGGGATATATGCCTCATTCTCATTAATTTGAGCCTCATATCTTCTCTCTCCACTCTCTCTCTTGATTTTTCTTCCCTCTCTTGAGTCTCATGCCTTTTTGAATCTCTCTTGATTCATCTTTGGCACTCTTGAGCTTAATTGGTGATAGAGGATCCCATATACTCCTACACATTTGCTTGGAGACTGCATTGCTGCTCTTAGTTATTCTTGTTTCCTTGTGGTTTACTTCCAAGCTTCTACATTTGGCATTGCACCTAATTTGTGCACTTGGTTGGAGCTCTTACACCATTTAAAGTTCTCATTTAACATCCTCTTTTTCTCTTGGCTTTTAGTTTAGACTTCAGCTTGCACATAGCTTGGTCTTCCTCCTACATTTCTTCCTAGCTTTGATTTTTGGTTGATAGAACATCTACACTTCATCTTTAAGCTTGATTTGAGGGCACTTTGTTATGCAAAGTGAAACTCCATTGTTTTGTGTAGTGTATATACTAGGGTTTGAATTGTTTTAGTGAAATAGTTATTTTGTGCATTGCTTAGGGTAGTTTCTAAAATTTCTTGAATTTGTATATTGATGCAGATCATACACCAAAAATCTCACTCTATTCCTTTATGTCACTGTTATCTCTCTTGATAATAGTTTCTTAGTTCAATCCTCATGTAATGGTTCTAGGTTCATCTGATAGTTTTGTGGTTTCCAAAGTCTTGATCTTGTTTATCTATGTATTATTAACCTTCTCTACTTAGTCAATGAATCTTACAACACTTTTCAAGTCTCAACTCATCCTTCTTCATAACTCTACCTATTCTTCTCATAGTCCTTGTATCCCTATTTGGCTCAAAATATTTTTATACGAATAGGTACAAGTGTACCTTGAGAAAATAATGCATGTTTTAGATACCCTTTTCTAATATTTATTTATTCTCAAATTTTCACACTTAGATTCAATCCTGGTGGAACTTTTATAAGCTTATTTAGGTTACTGTGAGGTCTCTTTAGGTCAATTAGGACCCAATTAAGAAACTGTACGCTCAATAAGTATGGTAACATATGTGAATGTCATGAATTATTTAAAATCTCTTATCACAAGTTATTCTCAAGATGTATACCAAATTTTACAAATTTTTTATTGTTAGAACTTACTCTATCATCTAAACCCTAGTTTAGGGTTATTACTACCCTATGCAGACCTAAGGCTATAAATAAATGCTCTATGAACATCTCAAAGGATTTTATGGATATTTAAAAACTTGGGTAACTATGTGCAAGTCCTAGACATAATCTCCAATCTTCAACAAGTCTTAATCCATCCACTATCATGCATTTCTAAGTCAAAATGCACTTGATTGTGTACAAAAAGACATTCAACATGTTTGTATTCTGAGGGAACAAGTTATCACCTCTCAACCTACTTCCAAGATTCAAACACGTTTAATATATATGTAAAATATTCCACACCATGTCTTTAATAAGTTATAAATAGATTATATGAACCCTTTATGCCTATAATAAAATGATTAATTTGTGCATGAAACGTCTGCTATAAGAAAATAAGGATCTTTATACAAGTTCTCAAGAAACAACAATTTTCTTATCATTATCTCAAATACACATTATTAGACAATATAATGGAACCTATATAAACATATACAACATCTTTTAGATAGAATCAATGATCACTTCTTCAAAGAGCCAATGTACAATCCAATTTCACAATGATTTTCTCAGGAAACAGGGATCAATTATATATATATATATATATATATATATATATATATATATATATATAGATAAGCAAAAAATGATTTAGTTCTTATTCCTTACAATTTATAGTCTCAAAACATAATCCATATTCCATCAAAAACATTTAGAACCATTATCAAATTCCATTTGATTGTCAATCTTGAAAACACAGTTTGTAACCAAACTAGACAACTCAAGAACATGGTATATGTCTTACCACCATGCACAGGGGTTCTCTCTTTTCTCTATATTTTTGAAGTTTCTCTTAAAATAAACATGCATTATTCAACATGAATTACCAATCATATTTTCCACAGGGCTATAAATATTTCAAATAATAGATTTCAAAACATTAGCTTTACCAAATGCACACAATTATCAAATCACAATTATGTATACCCAAAAAATAGGGTTACCAGTCTTTCATCAACATTTGAAATCATCCTTTGTTTGTATCTTGGGTCTAGTTCCCATGCTTCATCAAACATTTTTTGGCCACTAACTAAGAATTCAAAATGACAAGCTTATATACAAATTAACTACCATAACTAATTCTTACAAGCTTCTAGTCCATTCTTGAAAACTGTCTCCTATGGGATTTTGGATGAATTGTGACTAAAGGCATTTGACCATACATTGCATGAACTATACTAACCCCTCATATACCTAACATAAACATTGGAAAACATGATCTAGGCTAAGAACATCCCAAAAATTTCTCAAACATTCAAATATTTAAATAATGCTTTTTGGCAGGAAATGTGTTTTTGAATGCTTTAAGCAACCTAACACCTCTAGAAAACCATAAAAATACCCTAGAATGATTATAAGACACCTAAACACTTGAAACAAGCCAAAAATGGAATATATCTAAGATTCCCCTTCATCATACTTCCAAGGGCAAAATAAATTGAGCTCCATGCTCAATGTGACTTGCTTTTCTTTCTCTTCTTCCAATCTCTTAAAGGTTTTTGATATTTCATTATTATAGTTGGTCCTATAGCCTCCACTAATTCGAATCCAAATTTATCTTTTAGCTCATCCTCTAATTGTGCTTGGCTGATATCTGCACTTCTGGATTGCAACTTTATCACTTGAATATAATATGACTCTCATATGTACTGAGAGAGTACTTCAACTGTACCTATTTTGTCTTCACCTTGAATTTATTGATTCTCATGATGTTGAAAACACTCTTTTAATAGTTATTATATCTTTTCCTTTCCCTTATCCTTCATTTGTTCCAAAATTTTCTTACTTTAATTTGAACTATGAAACTTGTTTCTTTTTCTTTAGTCTTCATGTCTTAGCAAGGTGTTTTTTGACATGGCTGTGTTTTATCTTCTTGAACATGAACATCCACCTTCTTTCTCACTTGACTATCTTGTGTAATATATACCTGCTCCTTACCTGCACTTAGACCACAAAACAACTTATTAGAAATAAAATTTGGAGCCTTCATGGCTCTCTCTTGGGCTACCTCCTTGGACACTTCATTATCCATCTTCCTCTCCTACTTGGTGTCATTCCCAGACCATTTATTTTCCATTTTAGATGCAATGTCTATTACCATTCTAAATTCATCTCTTTCATGGTCTTGGCTGCCATTCTTGTTTTATCTATCTTCTTTCTTGAGCACTCTCATTGGTGTTATGTCTTTTTTTATTTGAAGGCTACTTGTTGTCACCTTGCATTCTTATTCATCCTCTTTTGCGTTCATCTATGTGGACTCATAACTTTTCATATTAACCATCTCAATACAACTTACCTTTTCTTCTTTCTTTGATATTTTGACCAACCCCAAACTTTCCATGGCTTTGCTCCAATATTTCTTTGTTGTCATCATCATTATCCTCTCATCTTTCCTTTTTTCTTCACCCTTTAATGGAACAAGAATATGTATCTCTCCATGTTTCTTGATGGTGTATGTATTAGCTTGACTATCATGAATAGCTTGCCTATCAAACTACCATGGTTTTCCTAATAGTAAATTGCAAACATCTATAGGCATAATATCACATAGGACTTTATCTCTATATCCTCCTATATGGAATTCAACCCAACTTTGCTCACTTATTAGGATTTTATGTCCCTTATGAACCCATGAAACCTTGTATGATTGTGGATGCAGCATTATCTTCAAACCTAATTTCTACACCATCTCTAAAAATACAATATTATAAGTGCTTCCTCCATCAATGACTAAATTACAAACCTTACCTTTTGTTGTGCACCTGCTTTTGAATAAGCTTCTTATTTGGGCTAGTTTTTTGACTTGATTTCTATATTGCAATAAAATTATCCTCATGAGTAAAGACTCATTTATTTATTGCCTTATTTCCTCATTCACTTCTCCTATACTGTGTTGCTACATACTTCTACTCATATTCAATTGACACTATATTGCCCTATGTCCCTCTCCATGACAATGCCAACATTTCCCTTGAAATATTTATCTTGGTCAATGTCTCATAAGACCTTTAGCTCTTCTCAATATGCTTCCTGAAAATGGTCTAATCTCCCATGCATGTTTTTTACTCCCATGCCTTCTTGAACTACTGCTACATTCATTTGTGGTCTTTCTTGAACCACCTTTTCATTTCCTCTTTCATTTATTCTTGGTTGCAATGGTGTTACTTGACCTTGCTGATTGTTATCTCCTTTTCTCTTTATTACTGCTCCTTATACTCTCTCTCTGAGAGCATCCTCAATAGCCTCTATCCTCATGAATAATGGGGCAATCAATTGTGTCACTTGGTCTACCATATGCTTGACCAAATCTTAATCTCTGGTAACTCTCTCCATGGAACACTGCTCTTGGTTTCATGTCCTATAATTTAATCCAAACCACATGATGTTAATTATTTCACAATATTCTATGAAATTTTACTAGCATTAATACCAAAATGATGCAGAGCATACACCAAAATTCTTACTCTATTCCTTGTGTCATTATTCTCTCTCTTGATAATAGTTTCTTAGTTCAATCCTCATGCAATGGTTCTAGGTTCACCTAATAGTTTTGTGGTTTCCAAAGTCTTGATCTTGTTTATCTATGTCTTATTAACCTTCTCTTCTTAGTCAACAACTCTTCCAACAATTTCCAAGTCTCAACTCATCCTTCTTCACAACTCTGCCTACTCTTCTCATAGTCCTTGTAGCCCTATTTGGCTCAAAATCATTTTGTATGGATAGGTACAAGTGTACCTTGAGAAAATAATGAATGTTTTAGACACCCTTTTCTAATATCTATCTATTCTTAAATTTTCATGCTCAGATTCAATCCTGATGGTACTTTTCTAAGCTTATTTAGGTTACTATTAGGTCTCTTTAGGTCAATTATGAACCTATTCACACACGATACCCTCAATAAGTATGGTAACATATGGGAATGCCTTGAATTCTTTAAAATATCTTAGCACAAGTTATTCTCAAGCTATATACCAAATTTTATAACATTTTGACAGTTGAAACTCATTCTATCATCCAAACCCTAGTTTAGGGTTAATACTACCCTATGCAGACCTAAGGCTATAAATTTATGATCTATGAACATCTGAAAGGATTTTATGGATCTTTAAAAACTTGGGTATATTTGTTCAAGTCATAGACATAATATCCAATCTTCAACAAGTCTTAATCCATCTATTATCACACATTTCTTGGTCAAAATGCACTTGACTGTATACAAAAAAACATGTTTAACAGGTTTGTATTATGAGGGAACAAGTTATCACCTCTCAACCTACTTCCAATATTCAAACATGTTCAAGATATATTTAAAATATTCTACATAGTGTCTTTAATAATTTATAAATATATTGTATAGACCCTTTACACCTACTACAAAATGATTAATCTATGCATGAAAGGTCTACTACAAGAAAACAAGGATATT
This sequence comes from Torreya grandis, assembly GCA_037957365.1. NCBI lineage: Eukaryota > Viridiplantae > Streptophyta > Pinopsida > Cupressales > Taxaceae > Torreya > Torreya grandis. The sequence continues at coordinate 3,662,974 of JARHVA010000054.1, read as the reverse complement.
TATGCAAGTTGTCAAGAAACAACAATTTTCTTAACATTATCTCAAATACACATTCTTAAACAATATCATGTAACCTGTAGAAACATGTAGAACATCTTGTAGATAAAATAAATGATCACTTCTTCAAAGAACCAATGCACAGTCTAATTTCACAATAATTGTCTCAATAAATATGGATCAGTTACACACACACACACACACACACACACACACACACACACACACACACACACACACACACACACACACACACACACACACACACACACACACACACACACAAGAACCATATGCTTTAGTTGTTCCTTACCATTTATAGTCTCAAAACATACTCCATAATACATCAAGATCATTTAGAACCATTATCAAATTCCATTTGATTGTCAATCTTGAAAACATAGTTTGCAACCAAACTAGACAACTCAAGAATAGGGTCTATGTCTTACCACCATCCACATAGGTTATCTCTTTTATCTATCTCTTTGAAGTTTATATTAAAATAAATATGCATTATTCAACATGCATTACCAATCATAGTTTTCATAAGGCTATAAAGATTTCAAAACATCAGCTTTACCAAATGCACACAATTATCAAATCATAATTATGTATACCCATAAAATAGGGTTACTAGTCTTTTTTCAACATTTGAAATCATCCTTTCTTTGTCTCTTGGGTCTAATTCTCATGCTTCATCAAATATTTTGTGGACACTAACTGAGAATTAAAAACGACAAGCTTATATACAAAATAACTACCATAACTAATTCTTGCAAGCTTCTAGTCCATTCTTGAAAACTGCCTTCTATGGTCTTGTGGATGAATTGTGACTAAAGGCCTTTGACCATATGTTTCATGACCTCTAATAACCCGTCATAGACCTAACATAAACATTGGACATCATGATATAGGCTAAAAACATCCCAAAACTTTCTCAAACATTAAAATTTATAAATAATCCTTTTTGGTGGGAAATGTGTTTTTGAATGCTTCAAGCAACCTAACACCTCTAAAACACCATAATAAGACCCTAGAATGATTATAAGACACCTAAAAACTTGAAACAATTCAAAAATGGAATCTATTTGAGACCCCCTTGCATCATATATGGTTAAAGAGTACTTTCATTGCTTGAAATATTCCTTTATTATATATCATTGCTCTCTTTGGAACCATTCTTCATTACATAGTAGAGATATACATACTCAAGACAAACTAAAAAACTTGATTAAACATTATCTCTCTTGTTAAACTAGAACATTTTATTATTAGAAAATAATAGTATTGATTTGGAAATATATCTCAAATATAGAATAGGCATGCTCTTGAACCCTTTATTGACAACATATTTATTGCTTAAAACATATTTCATTTGGCCTCAAAGTGCCTTAGCTTCTAGATTTATATTTTAGTTATATCTCCACGCATTGGGTATTATTGTTTTTACTTTTTTTATGCAATCTATAGCCTAGTCTTAGCTACTTGCTTTACTATGGTTGGACCCACTAGAGTTACTTGCATACTTTGTGTGCCTGTTCATGCTAGCCCCAACCTAGTTTTCAAGTCTATCTATAGCTTCGTGCAAGATGGAAAACTGGATATCCACTATAGATTTCTTGCAGCCCATAGAACCCCTAAGCCTTCTAGCCTCTTAGTGGTTTGCTTTAGCACCCTACCAAACAATGGTGGTTTCATTTAGATTCTTGGAGCTATAAGAGTGATTAGGGATGATGATGGATGGTGAGGGTCAATGAGGGAGTGATTAAGGACAAGGAGGGATAGTAAGGGTCAATTAGGGAGTAATCAAGGATGACGAGGGAGTGATTAGAGATGATTAGGGATAGTGAGAGTCAATGAGGGAGTGATTAGGGACAATGAGGAATGATGAGATATTGATGAGGGGTGATGAGGGATGAGTAGGAAGTAATCAAGGATGAGGGAGAGATGATGAACAAGTGAAATTAACACAAAGTGGTCATTTGATGTGTGTAGGTCATCAATGTGACATATGTTACCCCAATCATACCACTTTGACTCAAGTTTAAAGTGAGTGGTTTTAAAACATCAATTTTGACAAACCTAAGACTCCTATAAATTCCAAGATTTAATTTGGAAGGTAAAAAAACCTAAAAAAAGACTATATGTTTACCAAAAATGGACATCAATTACATAAGTTATGCCCTAAAATCCCTAGGTTCAATACTTAGACCATGAAAATGCCTAAGTACTGACCACATTAGATTTTAAAAAACTATTTTCCACATTGTAAGGCATATAGTTATGAGACCAACTCTATCAGATGTAGAGTGACCTTAATTTATTATATTTACTAAAATAAATTTAAAGTATAAAATTAAACTTATACTTAACATTTAGAGTAGTAAATATAAGCTTTTGGACAAGATTGGCTTCATGTGCATGTCCACATGATTTTATGTGCAGAATAAAAAGAATACGATCACATTATTAATTTTATAATTATGCGGTCATGTTATCTATTAGCCAAGATTCACTCCATGTACATGTTCACATGCTTTAATGTGTAAAATAATAGGAATATGATCACATTATTGCTTTTATAATAATGCAATTGTGTTATGTATTAACACAATCACATTATGGATCAGTAATTTCCAAGCCATAATTTAAATAACGTAATCACATTATGTTAATAACATGATCACAATATGGGAAATGTCCATAGAATTGTCCCCAACTCTGTGCACATACCTAGGATTCAATAAAAAATTTCTTTGATCCACTTGTGCATAAACTGGCTAATGATCTAATATCCTTTAAAAAAAGTCTTAGAGTAAACCAGCCCTTCCATTTAATGGTGTACCAAGAAATACTTATGCTTCATATAATAATAATCATAATCAACTATCGACACCTCAACACATGCGTGATTGAAACTCCTCCAGCTAAAACTTCCCTATCAACATGAATTATTAAATTCATGAAGAAGATGAACAAGATGATGATGATGTTGGTGTTGAAGTTTAAAAAGAATATTTGAGATTTTTAGAGATTTAAATTGAAGACCCTAATGTCGAATCCACTATTGGATATTTTTAGTGTGTTAGATTATGATGAATACAATAATGTCGTAGATGAAATGATTAACTAATACTTTATAGTTTTCACAAGTTCATAGAATAAATAAGAGGAAAAAAGGGGAAAGAAGCTGAGAAAACTAATGAAATGGTGAAGGATAAATAAAATACCAAAGCACCTCCAATAAGGTCATTCTCAATAGGGGTCCTCCCTTGACTAGCCAATCTAAAGAGAAGATGATAGATTAAAAGGTAATTACCTCACCCCCATCTCCATATAATGTTGTAAATACTCAAAATCACAATGCCTTACCAAAAGATAATCAAAATAAATCCCCAATCAATACTCATTTCAAACTCTATTAGCCTGCTTACATTTGATATAATATACCATATGAATAAATAAAAAATTCAAATGTCCCAAGATGAGTATCTAAAATCTAATCTTGATCAACTTGATAGATTGATCAAATTTATTAAGGGAGATAGTTCTAGAATTTTTCAACTTACATAGAAAGGCCTCATAAAAACTCCTAAAAGCTTAAATCCTCAAAATCTAATAGCGACTTCCACTTAAAGTACTAGGAAGGTAGAACCATTCTATGTGTCTCTTCTCATTGGAGGTTGCAAGCTCAATAATTACATCATTGACTCTGGGGCATCTAACAATGTCATACTCATTAAGGTGGATAACACACTCAAAGTCACTTGCACAAAGACATTTGGCATATGTTTCTCCATGAAAACCAAGTAAGTGCCTTTAATCGATCATATTAAATATGCTCAAGTAGATCTAGCTACTTATCCTATGTAAAAAATCAAGATGAAAATATTGATAATAAACATTTCTACAAGATATGGAATGTTACTAAGTAAAACATTTTGTAGAGACTTGGGAAGTGAAATTCAAATGGACTAGTCTCATGCCATGATTCCAATAAAATAGGTTAAGCAAAATTTAGAACCTTAAACCAAGGTAAAGTACATAATTATGAAATCAAATGATACTCATGTAAACATCTTAGATGAAGATGAATGTTTTGGAAACTATATGATGATATTTGAGGATAAATCAAACATCCCTTAGCTAATAGAAGGTGATCCAAATGATATTTGGACCTTGGAGTTTGATGGCAGGTGTTTTTCTACAGGTTTTGGTACTAGTATAGTGATTGTCTCACAAAATGAATAAATATTTCCCTTCTCCTACAAACTATAATTTTTAGACACCAATAACATAACTGAGTATGAAGCATACTTTTAGGACTTAAAGTAATAGAAGATATGGGGAACAAGCATTTAAGGGCATAAGGCGATGTTGATTTGGTCTTCAAACAAATAAAAAATTAGTTCCAAGTAAATATTGATCACTTGAGACATCACAAAAATATATTTTGGGGTTGCATACAAAAATTTGAAGCCTTTATCATAGCTTTAGTTTCAAGATAAGAATGATAAAGTAGATTTCTTGTGACTTAAATTTATTTGATGATTCCTCATTCTAAGTTTTTGGTAGATAAGTATAATGTTAAGATGGTGTCTCACCCAAAATTTCCCCAAAATTCTAAAAACTGGAAAGTTTTCAATGACGATGAACAAATCATTGCATTTATAGAGAAGATAAAGAACTTTAGAAACCTTTATTTTGAAGGCAATGACTTAGGTTACAAGGAATATACTTCTCAAACTGATGAATAAGGTGTTAACAGTGAAGATAATGAAGATTGTGTGATTCAATTAAAGGGGATAAAGACTCCCAATGACCTAGTTCCACTCAAATAAATTTTCAATAAACATGATAGGTTTATCAATAAAAAGTTGCAATATGACCCTCTTAGTTCAGTTTATTATGAAAAATAGACATTGGTTCCAATGAACAACCTAGAATGGTTAACATTGGAAAGTGTTTTTCTCTTGAAGAACATTTAAGGTTTGTCTCACTCCTCAAAAAACACATAGATGTCATTCCCTATTCATATGTTAATTTTAAATATTTTTGACCCAAAGAAATGCAACACATCATTCCTCTCAAGACAAGTGTGAATGTTTTTTAGAAAAAAACAAAGGCATTACAACTCAAAATTAATAGGGACTATTTTGAGGAGATTTAAAAATATTTAATGTAAGAATTATATTTCCTATCTATTACTCCATGTTAGTTGCCAAAATTGTGCTTGTATGCAAGAAAAATGGTGAGACAACAATTTGTGTAAATTTACAAAATCTAAATCTGGTGTCATTGAAGGATAATTGCCCACTGCCCATTATAGATCAAGTGTTTTAAGTTGTCATAGGCTCATAGATTTTGTCAATGTTTGAGATATTATTATATTGTAATCAAATCAAGGTCACAAAGTAATACCATCATAAAAATACATTCACAACCTCGTGGGGTACATTTGCATACAAAATAATGTTATTTGATATTATTAATGCAGATGTAACATTTCAAAGGGAGATGGATTTGGATTTACATGATTTAAAAAATAGGATAATAGTAGTCTACATCGATAACTTTATTGTATTTTCAAAAAGGTGAGAATATATTTATGATCATTTAGAGAAAGTATTTGAAAACTGTCGACTTCATGGTATCTCCTTGAAAGTTAGTAGGACACATAGTCTCTAAATAAAGTAAGAAGATTGATATAGATAGAGTTGAGGGTATTCATAAGTTGTCTCTCTCGATAAGCAAGCTTAGCATTCATTCTTTCTTTGGAAAGGTGAAATTTTTAAGGATATTCATACCTAAATTTTCAAAGTTGACAAAAGATATAGTTGTCATGATGAAAGGAATCACTAATTTCAAGTGGATTAAATATGGGAAAGGTGTTTTTTAAGAAATAAAATTTTCCATTTCCAAAGCACCAATCATGTTGTGTCTTGATTTCAAGAAATATTTAATCATCTATTGTTACTCATCGAAACACATGATTTCAACCATTTTGGTGTAGAAAAATGATGAAGGGATAGAATCACCTATGGATTTCATGAGTTACAAACTAAAATAACATGAATTTAAATATTCTCAAGTTGACAAATATGCCTACACATCAGTGAAGGTGGTAAAACATTTTATGTATTATATCTTGAATTCTCATGCCATAATGATGGTCCCTAATACAACTTTCAAGTCCATCTTGATATAACATGAACTTGGATCCAAAAGAGGAAATTGGATAGCAAAAGTGCAAGAATATGACCTTGATATCAAGCCAACTAAACTCATATGAGAATGTGGTTTGTGCCAACTCATAGCATAAAATGAATCCATTAAAGAAGATCTTGATGTACTACAAGAAAGAGATGTGCTTGAATAATTACCTCTTGCCTTGTTCATCGATTCTATTGATAAATGGTATTCAAATATATCATACTTCCTCACTTACGAAGAATTCCCTAAAAATATTAGTGAAAAATAAAATAGAATAGTTAAACTTAGAGCCACCAAATATGCAAAATGGGATAACACCCTCTTTAAATGAGGGCTTGATGTATTCTTTTGAGGTGTGTAGATAAGGAATAATATAAGATATGATTTGATTCATTTCATAATCAAGCATGTAGTAGTCATTTTTATTCTCTTCTTATGACACACAAAATTTTAAGATCCCATTACTATTGGCCCACATTGTTTAGATATGATCAATAATGGGTATCAAAATGTGAAGCTTGCCAATAATTTATTTGGAGACCAAAGCTTGTTGTACTACCATTGAAGTCAGTTCTGATCAAAGAGCCTTTTTAGCAATGAGGTCTAAACTTCATTAGCACACTCAATCCATGCTCTAGTATTGGCCACACTTATGTTCTCATTGCATCTAATTACTTTATGAACTGTATAGAATCCATTCCTATCAAACAAACCATTTCTAAAGTGGTATACAATTCATCAAGGAGAATATTATAATCAATTATGGTGTGGCACAAATTATAGTGACAGATAATGCTTCTAATTTTTCCTCTTTAGAACTATTAGATTTTATTATGGATATTGATTATCCATATCTCATTATTTAAACTATTATCCACAAGCGAATGGCCAAGCAAAATTAAGTGATAAAAATATTTTCACTACCATTTGAAAAATGAGGATCAAAGAAATTAGCACAAGAAATTATATGATGCACTATGAGTTGATGATATCATCCCAAAAAGAATTATTTGCATGTTTCATTTCTAGTTTATGTATTACACCAATGTCATAAAGCATATTTCAATGGATATCCATCTCTCCAATTAGCTAAGACAATCGAAGATGAAAATTTTAAGGACTCTTTGGATAAAAGGATCATGTATTTGAGCAAGTTGGAAGAGGAAAGAGTTGAATTTGTTGATTATATTACTAAACATTAGATAAAAGTGAATAATTTATTTGATAAGAAAGTAGAAAAAGAGGGATTTTTAGATTGACAATCTTATTATCCTTTGGAATAAGAGAAGATAACCAAAATGAAACCATGGAAATTAGATTCTCTATCAATAGGCTCATTCAAAGTGTGACACTTTTGTGGAGATAACACATATTACTTAACTTATCTCAATGCGACTCATTTTCCACTGCCATACAATGGGAAATATCTCAATCATTCTAAATAATAAAGGTTGGTTCTCTCCAACCATGTACATAGGTGAATTAGGATTATTATGTATTCCCTTTCCATCTCTGTGTGTTTCCCTTTTGTTGTGTTTATTTTTGTTTCCCCTTCCTTGTCTTGTTGTATTTTGTTAACAAGTCCTAAAATTATTATTTGATCCCTTAGCCTAGTAGATAATATATTGATATGAAACTAAGATATTCTAGAATTTGAGCTATGACTTACATAGTCCATGTCTTCAACTAGATCCAACAATTGTACTTAAAACTTTATGCACATAAAGTTTTTTAGTATATCAACAATTAATATTTTTGAACCAATTGTTTCAATGTCATCTTGTGAGTCTTGTTGGCATTTATAGATTAAATTGTTCATATTTTGGATCTCACTAGGATCAAGTTAGGTTTACAAATAAAAATAATGCCCATGTGAATGTGATAACTTGTAGATCAACATCAGCAAAAATGATATTTGGCACTTGTTTGGTTTGGAACTTATGTAATCCAATGTTTTTATGTATTTGGAATTTGATGGTATCCAAAATTTATTGAATTTTGCACTCATTGTACTTGGCATTCATTACATTCAGCACTTGCCTGATTTGATCTAACACTTATCTCATTTGGTCTCATTTGATATTATTTCGCACTTGTTTGTTTCAACATCAAAATGATTGATTAACAAAGTAAAATTTTAAAAGCATCAGGATGAATTTTGGTGGAATAAATGTCAAAGTGGAATTTAAAATGGAGCTAAAAATAAATAAAACTATTTGTTCTAGGTGAGATATTAAAATATATATATTTAAATCAATGAGTTTTAATGGGATTTTGCACTCATAGTGCAATACAAAAAGTTTTTATGAAAGATTTGAAAGTATTTTCAAATTTCCACTATTAATGATGAAAGTGGGATTTTTTAGGATAATACCAAAATTATTAAAATAGAAAAGTGCAAATCATTCTCCCACATCCCCAACATGCAAATATGAAGTGGATTTTTTATAAAGTCTTATTGCAATGGATATTTTAGGGAAGTTTGCCACAATGCAGTTTATATACTCATTTACCAATGTAGAGATTTCAAATAACTTTGTCACAATGGAGTTTGTATTGAAATTTTTTGCAATGAAATTTTTGTTGAATTTGTCATAGTGAAGTTTTTATTGAAATTTGTTGCAGTGAAATTTTTAGTTAACTTTGTTGTAATGGAGTTTTTGATGGGATTTGTTGTAGTGGATTTTTCATTGAACTTTCCTGCAATGGATATTTTAATGAAGAATAACGAAGTGGATTTAATTTTTTTAAAAAAAGCATTAAAATTTTCCACATTCAAACTCTACTTTGAATAATTATTTTATTAAATTTATTGCTTCACCATTTATTCATCACCCACATCTTTTTTTTATAAAATGATTTTGAATGTGTTGGTTAATTCAAGTATAATTAGATTATTATTATTTTTAAATATAATGAGAAATCATTTGATACCTTTGGCCCCCCCTCTCCCCCCCAAAAAAACCCTATGCAATGCCATACCAAATGTTGTTTTATTTTTAGACAATATGCATATTTTACAATTGTCTAAATTAGCGTTCAAATAGCCATTATGTAGCTTATTATTCAACACCACAGTGGAGAAATAAAAGTCAACAAAATAAAGGTTTGTGAATAGTTTTTCAAAGCACAACTTGAGGCACAATTCAAGTTATCAAGGGACAAAATGGAGGATGCCAATCTCAGCCAATAACCATTCAAGTTTCTAGAATAAAGATAGAGTCATGAATAAGAAAAAAATGAAACTATTAAATTTTCATTTAAGTTGCTTTTTGGATGCAATAAAATTATTCAAGGCCATATAAATCCTTGTAAGTCACCATATAGGGAGTATTCAAATCCATATAACTACCATTTCATCTTACAAGGCACCATTTAGGTTATCAAAACTACCACATCAAATTCATAAACACATCTCAAGCTTTCAATGTTATTTCAAAGCAATTGTTCAATTTTCTATACCATGAAATTTGGTTCAAGCTTGAAAAATATCTTTTATAGTAAATAAAAGGCCTAAAGTGAAATCAATTCAATGTCAAACTAGCCAAAAGCTCAGCCAATAACCAAAAAAAAATGCCAAGCTAAGCTAATAGGGTTTGAATAAAACAAAGAAGCTTGTGAGTTACCATTTAAAACTGTGGAATGCCATCCAAAGTTATTGTTCTAACCATACAAGGTTATCTAATTACCATTTTAGCTACAAAATGCCATCTAGATTGTTGTTGTGGATGCCAAGTTAATGTGATTGGGTGATAACAAGACAAAAATAATTATTTGATCTTTTTCTAACTTGTATAGTGCCTTATACAAAGACAAAATAAGCTTTCAATGCCATTCCAGCTTGTTTTTCACTTTCAAAGAACCATATAAATTTTATAACAACCAATAAAATCTTCTAAGATGCCATTCTTATGATTTTTAGGGTGTCTTTCAGTTGTTTTCCACATTTTGAAACAATATTCAGCCATTTAAGACACCAAATAAAATAAAAAATAGACATTGAGGTAAAAGTCAAAGAAGAAAATAAAAAAATGAAGCCAGTCAAGGATGCCATACTAATGTTAAACAATTTTTAATCCCACAAAACACCATCAAAATTTATACAAGTGATTGTAACTTGTTAAATACAAAATTGATATTGTTTTTGGATCAATAATTAGCTAAGGATAAATACTTCACAAGATCTCTTCTTCCAAATTAATTGTGAAAAATTATCTAATTTTTCCAATTAAATTTTTAACATTATTTTGATGATTCAAATTTAATAACTTTTGTAAATATATTATACAAAGACTCAGACCTAGTACGTTGATTATTCTTCATTTTTTTCATCTTCTCTCTCTTCTTATGTATTCATTTTAAAAATCAAAGATGAAATACGAGTTTCAAGGATTTATGCCACCTTTTGCATTGGACACAAAATATGTGAGTATCACCAATTAAAACCTTAACCACATCAACATGTAGTTATTCATCGAATATTAAAAATTTGAAGGAAGAAAATTATTTGCAAGGTAGGTATATGATAGTGATTTGCCTTAAGTAGCAGATTTTCAGTTCTAGTGTAGTGTCCACAACTCGTACTAGCATGCACAAAATACTATGAGCCTAAAGGGTGTAGAGTGTTCAATTCTGAAAATGAACCTACTATCTTGCTATTACCTGAGTATATTCAAGACATGTTAAGAATTATTAAATATGAATAAAATGTCAGAATCAACATCGAATCTACTCGATGATTTTGGGATGAAGATCCAGTCAAATGCTCAAAATTCATGAACAAGCATTGGATGGATAATTTGTGGTCTAATATGAATAGGTTTTCATATACTTTTCCAATGAGTGACTTTTATGTTTAAGTAAATGACATAATTACCCTTCTCAACAGAGTTTTTGGGATCCCCTCTACTCACTACTTTAAGCAATGGATGTATGAGTTTATATGTATCATCTTCAAATAGAATCAATTAATATATTAGTCATTCATCATAAGGTATGTTATACACAAACATCTTGTTTAAGTAAGGTAAAAATGGCATTTATGCATGATCTTGTAGTTATTGTATGAATTTGTAAGAATAATAATCTTATTAAGATTATAAACAAAAAGAATCAAGGCTCCCAAATAAAATAAAATATACAACTTATACCCTCAACTTGAAATCAAGGCAAGTGATAAATACTTCAGGCACGTGCATGATGATTTTTTATTTCATGTGATTAGAATGTTAAAGAATAATTTCAAAAAAAGGTTGTCAACTCAAGCAACAACAATAATTATATAATGGGGCAGTTAGTTTATCCAATTTCCTACCTTATCTTATATAAAAATATGTGGCTTCAATGGTGTTAGTTATAAGCTACCAAAGTACATAGGTGACAAGTGGCCTTTGATGGAGTTGTGTTAGTCATTGGTTGAAGTACATAGCTTTTTGGTAGAAAAACACAGGTCTAGAGTACATTTCCCAAATTTCAATAGGGAAATATTGATGTTCTTTGTTGAATAATGTTAGAGCAATGGATGTTGAGATGACCATAATGAATCAAATCCCATTAGATATAATGTTGGAATTTGATATCTATGGATTCACTAAAATAATTCTTGGCACCAAATACAAACATTGTATGCACATTGTAAACTATTGGGTAGACTTTAAGGTTGAAAGCAAATGTTTATTTTAGATTTTTTTCAGGATGACACTATGAAAAATAATCACCTATGATTTGATCCACATGCCAAGAGGAGTCATAGATGATATATAATGTTTAGTTATTCCTTCCTATAATCAAACACCTTCAAGTCTCATTCTTAAGATAGACTAGTCTAAAATGGAATCAATGTCATTTGATAATAAAAATAAAATTATCATCTATCATAGCCTTTGTTGGTTACAAAAGAGGATATCTAAATACATTGTAGACAAAAATCATATGTCTTAGGAACACAATCCATCCAGAATCACTCAAAGAGAGAGGAGCACAAGTCTAGCATATTCTTCTTCTAAGTCTTTTCCAACAAAAAACATAATGGATATAATTGAAGATGATGAAAATTCAAGTCAAAGACAAACATCCTAGGATCCTTGTGGTCATAAAAAATTACAAGTTAAAATAAATTCTAAGATCATTCTTAATAAAAATCAATAAGAGAGTGATAATGTTCAAGAATCATCACAAACTATTCATTCACCATCTCCTATTATTTATTTTAATTTTCCTAGATTGATTGATAATATTACTTGCAGTTCATTTCTTCTTATCAAAATCAAGACCTTGTTCTCAGTGTTCCTAATTTTCCAAGAACATCACCACCAAAAGACTTTGTTCAACTTTAGCCTAGCCCAGTTACTACTCAAGCACTTCCTCCACCTCATACTCAGATTGTGATTTATAAAAAACCTATAGGTGATATTTATACCATTATAACACTAACTTGGCTCAATGAGGTAGTCAAGAAGAGAAAGAGGATAGTTAAACCCCTTACTATAGACTAAGAGGAAATTATATCCATGTCATCTCCTCTACCACATAAAAGCCTCATGTGGTCTCTAAAATCACTATTGATATGAAATTAATTAGATATGTTTAAATAGGTACCCCCATTGGCAACAAAAATAAGGAATACATGTTAATTGTTGATTGTCAAATCTATGGAGTAATGTTGGGCAAGTCTATAATGGAAAAAATAGAGAAAATGCATGAGTCATTGGATGTAGTCATTCAATGTATGGAAACGTATAAATATAAAGTGACACAATACAAAT